>JARHVA010007197.1:432500-437500 GCA_037957365.1 Torreya grandis | reverse complement strand
ATTTCTTTAAGGATTATAAGGATGGAGGATCCTAAATATAGTACCTAAAAACCATAAAGAGTAAATAAATAAGTGAGATGAAGGAAATTGTTTGTTTGGTGATTTTGACTCTTGGTTCTCATTTTATCCTTATTTTTAGCTATAGATGATTAGTTCATGTGTTTTGAGTACATATAAGTGTCTTGAAAGTGTAGAGAATTTATATGAGTGTTGGATAGAGTGATATATCATATTATTTCCATAAAGGTCATTATTTTCATAATTTAGAATACTTTTTTTAGAACATGTGGAATGGAAGTGTAAGTTGCATCACCTGATATATTTTTTCCCTTCTTAGGTTCTCCAAGATAAATTCATGTGTCTTTTGTATGTATTTTATCATTCATTCCTTTACTTCATTTTCATATTTTGAAAGTTGTAAATTTTTTGTTTGTAATTAATCACATTTTTTTGTCATGTTTAGTAACATAGACAATGATAAATTAAATTTTTAATTAGCTAATTATTTAGCATCCATGTCGGTGAGGCTTAGTCTGGAAGAGAGCAGTGATGAGTATGGATTCTAAAGGTGAGAGAATAGATGAAGATGGTGAAGGAATATTTTTCAAATTGTAATATGTTATTGTAAGCATATCTCAAACTATTATTTAGCTTGGGAAGATTATAAAGGTTTTCATGACAACGTTAGGAATTATCATAGATACTTCTAAAGCAAGTGAGGATCTTAATAGTTCCATCCATGAGAAAGAGAAGCCTAAATCCAACCAAGATCCACCTCCATTCAAAGTAGATGTGAAAATTAAAATTAAACCATATTAAGGTGAGATAAATTTAGATAATATTGAACATTGGTTAGCCAAGTAGAAGTACACATTAATTTGCATCTAATTAGTGAAGAGAAAAAAAATTATTTTGTAAGATTGAAGCTAGCTAGTCATAGTCTAACTTGGTTTGAGATTTGTATTAATTATTTGGTTGTTAAGAAGATAATACTAATTATTAAGTTGGAATAATTTAAAGATTTTATTAAGAATCAATTTTATCCTATGTTTATGAAGAGGAAAGGTCTAATGAATAGCAATATTTGAGGCAAGAAGAAGGCCAAACTGTGTAGATTTATACAAGTGAGTTTTGAAAGATAGTGGTTTAAATTAGAAAATATATGTTTGATTTTGATATCATCATGAATTACTTTAGAGGGTTGCATAATCATTTAAAAATTCTAATTTTACTTTCCAAACCAAAGGACATAGATCAGGCTTGTTCTCATGTGCACTATCTTGAGATGGATGAGTATAAGGGTCCATCTTCCTCTTCAATTTTTTTTGATGTTCCAAATAAAAAATATCGGGTCAATATTACTTATATATTTTCCAACAAGGATATTCGTTAACATTGTGGGCATTGTGATGTTGACAGCCACTCTGAGGAGAAATGTTATAATTTATATCCATAATTACATCCACTAAAAAATAATAAAAATAAGAGAAATTCCATGACATCACATTAAGGAGAAGTAATTGATTGAAACTCAAATTTTGATTAGAATTTTGTTTTACATTCATGAAAAAAAATTGAATGCTTTAATAATAATCCTACTCAAGGTAAAAGTGAACCTTATAATCGTTTACATATTGAAGTTCAAATTAAGATGGTAAAAGTTGATTCTCTTCTTAATTATTTCACTCAATCAACTTTGATTACCAAAGATAAAGTAAAAACACTTGGGTTGGAAAATTATGATCATCCTAATATTTATGCTCTAGTAAAGGATAAACAAGGAATAGAGATAAGGATATTCAAAAATTGTAGAGTCAAGTTTGAATAAATGAATGTTTCATTGATAAATTTATTGTACACATTGCACCTATTGACATCTATGGGATATTTTTTGGCATCCCATATATTTATTTCATATATTATGTTTTCAATTGAAGATCCAATCAATATTGTTTGGTTAATGATGGGAAAAATGATTGATAATTATGGTAAAATTATTTACACAAATACAACAGCAAATAAGAATTTACATGAAGCAAAGAATAATATTGTATTCAATAATATAATCAAGATATAATATTTATCATGAGATAATACAATATATAGGTGTATGATATCCTTAATATAAGGAGTAAACACTAATCCATATCCATCATATCTCTCAACCACTCCCTATAGACTCTCCCATAAGTCATTATCCCAAATAACACTCACAAGTCTATAAATGTGATTTTTTCTCATAAAACACTCATAAATATTTATACAAACCTAAATATACTAAATCATATAATAATTTTATCACTAACATAAAGTATTCATAACATTCCCCCTAGTGATAGCATGGTATAAAAACAGTTACACTTTTTATATTGTTTCACCTCCACTAGCTCATGATCTTGGGTCACAACTCTAACCAAAGGTAGATAAGGAACACATCAATATATCATACCCCATGCACTATTAGGAACTTATCACAAACTGAATTCAGTGTGCAAACTATAAATAGAAGCTATCTACCATCAACAATTCACTATCAAGAACTTATTACCAATCAAAGTAGTATGGGAACTATAACTAGGAACCATTTATTCAACCTTCAAATGATTTTAAATATTTTAATCACTAAACTAGCCATAGACATGGCCACACACATATATTTGGCTTCCACAAAATGGTTTTACACAAGATTACCAATATTATAGGAATGAATAGGGACACACACATTTGTTAATCCTCTTCAGCTATCATGATGTTGTTTTAAACTCGTGATTTTATCTTTCCATTATAGTTTTACATCAAGGGACTATATAATAATATTACTCACTTATTATATATCTGAATAGGGATGTAATTATGTTCATATTTCAAAACACTCCACAAAATAAGTTGAAAAAATGAAAATAAAAAATTAAGCTTAAGTCATCATCACCTCTTATAGCCATTATACGTGATCACTATCACTTGATCTCATATAGAATAGATGGTCATCACTGACACTAGAAATCATATCCATCTTAGATATATTACTTAGTTTCTTTGTCACTAATATATATTGCAGCCCCATTGCTAGTGGCTTGTGAGAGGACATTATTTGTCCTCCTTCCTCTATTACCTCCATCCTTCTGTGTATAGCTGAAATGGATATATTAGTGAATATGTTAGAGAATTTAACCTTAATTTGGTTCCTTCCTAAGTTTATAGGATTATTTTATGTCTTAGTTATGTGTGCATTTATTATATTTTAAAATCAATTTTATTTCTAACTTTATAAGGTTTCACTCACCTACCTAATCCACTTTTTGGATTTAGATTTACTTGCACTTAACTCTCTCTTCCCCACATGGTACATATTTTCCTCCACTCTCTAAGGGAATAGGAAATAATTATCACACACATAAGAGGATTCTAAGGTAATCATGATATTCTTTGTAACTCTCTCTCTCTCTCTCTCTCTCTCTCTCTCTCTCTCTCTCTCTCTCTCTCTCTCTCTCTCTCTCTCTCTCTCTCTCTCTCTCTCTCTCTCTCTCTCTCTCTCTCTCTCTCTCTCATATTATTTTGTGCTCTTATTTCAATATTGTACTTGTAGATATTTTGGTTGCAAGATTTTTAATAAAATCACATGGGTTTTTCTCTGATACGTTCGGTTTCCCACTTTGAAATCTTGACTCAAGTTGTGGTTTGTACTTTGATAGGTAACTTAGATTATTTTTTATTTTCTTTTATACACTCTTTAATTCTATTACTAAAATATTTTGGAATAATTCATATGTTATCAGATCCACACTCATCTTATTGACAGTTTTTAGAAAAGTGCAGGTTTTATAAAATTTTGTGGATTTTTTCAAGAGTTACACCTTTTACTTTTGTCAAATTCATTTTCCCAATCTTTTTCTTGATTTTTTTTCCTATTCCGTGGTGGTCAAGGTTGCTTATAAGGTGAGAATTGTCAATTCCTCACTTGATTCAAGTAAGTTTCCTTCTTTCTTTGGTTCATATTTATAACCAAAACTTAAAGTTTTTTTTGTTTTCTGAACTAAATATCTCTCAAATTGAGTTCATAGTTTTGATTTTTTATTGAAGGAAGTTTTTTTCCTTTTAAATTTATATTTCTCTACTTTTGTTCTCTGGTCTCTTATTTTTTATCAATATTTTTTAAAAAAAGAGTTGTACTTCTTTTATTTAGTTTTTCTTATCTAATTCATGAACTTTACCAAGTTTATTTTTTGATTTTTTTACCCAATTTACCTTTTTGTTCATTGGCCCTTCCTTTTAATATTCTAAAGAATGATTCTTTGGTAACTAGTTCATTCCTAAAATGCTTCATATTCACCTTTTAGTTTTTCCATATCTATTTGACTTTAGCACCTCTCTTTTTTTACTTGTGTCACTACTCTATGCATTGTGTTTTGCTTTGTTTAAGTGTTTTTACCATTTTTGCATCATCTTCTTTTGGTTCCTCCTCTAGATCCCTCCTTCACCCTTCTTCTAAGCATCTTTGCTCATTATTAGCATTGTGTATTCTCAGTAGCATTGAATCTCATCTTGCACGTGCATCAAAAATTTTAGGTGTGTTGGCATTCCATTTAGCAAAGGAATTAGTGTCTAGTGAAAGGTGTGTTGAAATTAAATTTGCAGCCCCATTGGCATCCCCTACATTAGCATTCTATTTTTTCTTAGTTTGATCACTGAATTTTCCTCTTAATGACATTTTTTTACTATTATTTTTTAGTTGTGTAGCATGTTTAGTTTTTTTGTTGTTCTTGTGTTTTGATATATATGTGTAGTCTTTATTATTATTTGTTATCTTTTATTCATGAGAATTCTTCATTTCATGGTAAATATATTCCAATAACAATTTGTAGATGTAATGCATTTTTTAGTAACTATAATTTTGTCTCTCAAAATAATTTATTAGTAGCACCATATATGCGCTTTCCTACCAAATGACCTTGTTAGGTTGGTATGCACATTTATGTTTAATAATTTTCTATCCTAACACT
>JARHVA010007197.1:405000-427500 GCA_037957365.1 Torreya grandis | reverse complement strand
GAAATTTTTGTAAAAAAATTCATACACTGATAATATCAAACCAAAAATGTTTCTTTAGATAATATGTATGAGGGTGATTCCAAACATCATAATAAGTTATAAGGTCTTAAATATTAAAGAAACGTACTAGTTTTTATTAATTCAAGAAAAATAACATTTTAATTTTATCCAAATTATATTATGATTTCATATTTGAATTCTTCAAAAAAAAATAGGGTCAAAAAAAGTGACACTCAATTTCAAGGTCATATGAAAAAGTTATGGGTTTTGGAAGTTAGTTGTTTTGACTACTACTTATCTCGATAACTGACTATTTACCTTCAAATTAGTTACGTCTAAAACTCAACTATTTAATAAACCTAAATACTATTAAGATAATAAAATAAAATTAATCATAAATTTTGAATTAATAACTTTTATTGATTCATATTGAATGACTCAAATTATTACAAATCATGCATAAATAAGTCTCAATTCAGAATTGGGGTTGACATACAGAATTTAAAACTTGATTAAATAATAAAACTTGAAATAATATTGTTAATAACTACTATTTTTAGTAATTTTTTAATACAAGCATGTTCATCTCTAAAAATATTCCAAAATAAACTAAACACTAAATTTAACCTATCAGATGAATTTCAACTGAAATTCACATCTGGTTACAAAAATATACAATTTTTTAAAATAGAAAAAAATATTAAATTGTATTTTTAAACATTCAGATGGTCATATATTAACTCTAAAAATATATATATAATGGGCACAAATAAGGACTCAAATGGAGCTATGGATCAAAAGTTATGGCCTATAGAAGTTTGGCCTCAATTTCTACATCATTTTCCTCTAGTTGAAAACAATTCAACTCCTGTGAAATTTGTAATGAACCCAAGCCATATTAATTTTTTTTTGGCCTTAGAATAGTAATTTAGTATAAGTTCCATCAATTAAGAAGATCTATGGACTTTATCATCCCTACTACAAAGTTTTTGGGAAGCTTTTCCTTGTCAACCACAACTTTAATTATGTTCCAGAAAGAATTTAATTGCAGCTACATATAAATATAATTTACACTGAACATGGTACTTATTCATGCATAAAATGAACTTATTATGGTTTCTATAACCATGTTATTACAACCAAAAAAAAAAAATCTAATTCTCAAGACTCCAACACTCTATCCTTATGTAAAAATAAACATAGGTAGAGCCTTTATTGCATTTTATCAATAAATTAATCTATAATTTCTAAATTAATAACAAATTGGTCACATATTTATTAGACCATATTTCATACATTTTACCTAATTCTATGGTGGTAACATTAGGCCAATCGAATATTAGTCATAAACTAGCGGCCCATAATTTGACACAAGATTACAAGGAATCAATCATCCTCACAACCAATTTCAGATCTAAAAAGAGTAATGATAACCAATAATGGATATTCTCATTATGGTTAAAGTATTTTCATACTAATTGAATAAGACATAAATTTTACATATATGAATATACCCTTAAACTATTTAGAAATCACACATATATTAAATAACATAACCAAGATTTCAATAAAAGGATGACTTGTGAGGATTCCCAACAAGACCACTAGAAAAATACATTCTCTTAAATGAAAATTGAATATATTTATTTTTCAACCCTACATACAGGTATTACAAAACTTCCTTGAAGAATGAACATAATATTAGTATTTATTTCATTCTAAATACCCAACCAGGTTCAATTTGAATAGACCATATAATAGTGGTAATGCCATTTAGCAAACGCCAATGAATGAATAAATTAATTGAACTCCTAAAATCATTCAAGATTCTATACAATACATTATCAAATAGTATCACAAAAAAATATTCATTACACAAGATTGAATGCATATAAGAGCCAAACAAAAGATCAATTTCACATGTTCACCTAAATCTTATTAGTACAAGCCGTTTTCTAGAGTAAAACATGTTAAGACCTAGATCATCACATGGATAGAAAGTCATCTTCCTAATAACATCAGTCTAACATACTAATTTAAAAAATAATATGATGATTAAAATATTTACAAATGTAAATTAAATCAAGTGATTCTATATTACAGTTATAGAGTAGTGCTATGAGCATACTTTATTATTATACCATAAAGTGACTCCTTCCTATGATTCATTCAATTATCACATCATACAATTATGGCCATTACATCATGGAATTATATTCCCAAAACTTTACCTGACATTATAATCATACCCACATTCATTATTATTCATAATAAAATGTGCATTCACTTCATTTAATTCAAGAATTCACTTCGATGCACACGTTTGTCAAGATTAAGTTTCATACTCTTCTTAACTTATAAAACAATGCTAATGTGAAACAAATATAAATTAGAACCAACATCTATCACCAAGATTTAACCATAGTGAATTAAATGAGCATCGATATATAGCTACCCACATATGTAATCTTTTAACAATAGGAGTTAAGTTCCATCCATATAAAGAACCATATTAATTATAAATTCAAGTTACAACTTTTTTTAAAACCTATTTCAACATAAGGTTTAACCACAGTGAATGGAACTCATATCCATCTAGAAAAATCTTGTGGAATAAGATATTGCATACCATAAAATCGGTAGATGCTAGATTATGAATTTATTTACTGCCATTACCTTTTTTTTTAAAGTATAAATTATTCAAGGCATAATACCAGTTAGCTATAGCCATCATAGCTTCAAAAATAAACTAGAAACATAACTTAACCATAAATTTTCATCCATAAGAGGATTATCACAATGATTATGCCTCTTTAAAAGATTAAGAAAAGTGCCCAAACCCCTCAAAATAAACCAAAAGGAAGACCCCAACAATCAATTCACAATGCTGAGATTTCAAAATAAATACATCACATGATAATCTTACCAATCTCACAAGGATTAGTGATTGGAGTAACCACCCATTTGACAAAATAATAAAAATAAGATGAATCATTCAAAGGATTCAACATCAATGCAAGATTTTTCAAACTATCAAGCTTTATCTAATAGGGGCTTCAATAAGGAAAATAATTATTTTAAAATATATTTTTTTCGATCATAACTTTCAATTTCAAGAAAAAATCTAAAATAACATCATTTTTAATGCAAACCAACCATTTATTAAAAAAACATAACTTTCATCCAGGAAACTTCACCTTCATCAACAATTCACATACATCCTTTTTCAGGTAATTTTAATGAACAACTTTTATCCATCCTCTATTGAATAATTTAATCAAACATTTCATATTTATCCTCTTTGAGGCAATTTAACAAACAAATTTCAGCCATCCTCTATTGATGAATTTCATCAAACATTTCACATTCATCCTCTTTAAGACAATTTAGCAAACAATTTCTATCCATCTTCTATTGAGTAATTTCATCAAACATTTAATATTCATCCTCTTTGATGCAATTTTAAAAATAAATTATAGCCATCCTTTATTGAGGAATTTCAGCAGACATTTCACATTCATCCTCTTTGAGGTAATTTAATAAATAATTTCCAGCCATCTTCTATTACGGAATTTTGTCAAAAAATTTGCATTCATACTCTTTGAGGCAATTTAAAAAATAATTTTGAACCATAAAATTTAGTAACAAATACCAACCATACAAATTTGACAACAAAATTCTATCCATACAATTTTAGAAATAAATTTTAACCATATAAATTTGGCAACAAAATTTCAGTCATATAATTTAGAAATAAATTACATTTGTATAAATTTGGAAACATAATTCTTTATATACAATTTTTGAAAAAAAATCCATACATATAAATTTGGCAAAAGAAATCTAGCCATACAATTATACCAATTAATTCTAGCCATATAAATTTGGCGACAAAACTCCAACCATACAATTTTAGAAACAAATTCTAACCATACAAATTTGGCAACAACTTCCAACCATACAAATTTGGCATAACCTAACAAATGAGATAATAATAAAATTTAGACATTCAATAATATCATAACAAGAGAACCTAATTTAACTATTTTATTTAATCATTTTGATAACCCCTTCAACATTTACACTACTAGATCATGCACATCAATAGTTTGATTCATTTACAACATAACCCAAAATGTGCAGCATACCACTTGCATAACCAAAATACTCTTACCCTTATTTGGATATAAACTCACATATGACTATATATGCAAGCATATATGGGCATATATGCTAGTAATAAATAAAAATAAATCACCCTACTAGTTTAAATATTAGTATGCATAAATCTTGACATGAGGAGAGTGACTTGCCTAGTAAATGCCCTAGCTTGCTTAAGGGGTTGTTTCTATCCTATCCTAAATCAAATGCATGAATTAATTTTTGTAGAAGGATATGAATATCTATCAGACAATGATCAAATTTCATGAAAATAATATATGTCCTATTATATACAAAATGTGGAAGCATGTTGGGCATAGATAGCTTATTTACCAAATACAATCAAATTCATTCTCTTATTGCTCGCATAATAGCTCCCCCAGGTGGTGTAATGGTGTCCCTTACAACCATACATAAACCCTTCCTAGTTTCCATGAATCCTTCAACTTCTCATCTTCCCAACAATGACTTATTATGCAAAAATAATAAGAATAATGGTTTCCCATGTATTTCTTTTCTTTTATTTTTGACTTGACAAAACTAATCAATTTCAAATAATATTTAAAATTTGAATTTTAAATAAATTATAATATATAATGATATTTTTTACTTGAATATAATAATTCCATAGGCTCAAAAACTTCCTTAAGTATGCCCTTGATCTAATTGACCCTGATTGTTTTGCAATAAATAATTTAATTATAGATTAAATATTAAATTTTGTTTGAGGGGAAAACACACCAAGGTATCAATTATAATGCACCAAATATGTACTTATAATCAAGATGTAATAGTCCACTTATGGGTGGATCAAAACTTGTGAAATCACCTAAGATGGAAAATGCACATAGTTTAAATTAACCAATTATAAGTCCAAAGTCAATGTCTAAATAAAAAATTTAAATTTAATATTGATTATCCAAGCAATTTGCTACTAGGAAAGAATGGCCAAAATAAGACTTTTAGAAAGTAACCAAATAACCAATAACAATCATTTCACATTCAAGCTCAAGTTTCTCCATGCTAGTGACCTAACCAAGTAGCATAATCAATAATTCATCAATGTAGGCCATCTCAACCAATATCTAAATACAAAAATATGCCTTGATATTTTGTTGATTGGGAAAGGATATGACAATATATTTTTTATTGTACTATTTCCATTTGTTCTTATCAATCTTTTTCAGCTCTTTTTCTATAATCTTCTTCAGCTCTTTTTATAATCCTTCCCACTATACCAAATACTTGTCATAACTTCCTTGCCTTGTGTTTATTATCTTCTTTTTATAAATTTCCTAAGCTCACATTTACAAATTTTGTCTATCCATCTATTTGGAGGTGATATGAACTACTATATTATAGCTTCATCCTCATTTTCTTCCATAAAATCCTCTGAAAATTAGTTTAAATTGTATATCCCTATTTGACATAAGAGTGTTTGGAATACCATGCAATCTCACAATATCCTTAAAAATAGATCTACAAGTATAGTGGAATCATTGGTTTTTATTACATGAAATAAAATGAACCATATTATAAAACATGTCTAAAATAACAAAAAATGAATCTTTACCTCTATGTGTGTTTGGTAATCCCAACACAGAATATATACTCAAATCTATCCATGGTCCTTTTGGATTAGGTAATAGTATGTACATCTTTATATTTTTTACATGTGATTTAACCACCTAATATATCCTACACTTTAAACCATATATTGTTACATCTCTCTTCATCTTTGTCTAGAAGTACTTCTCCTCCACTAAATCTATTATCTTCATCTTACCAAAATTTCCATTCAAACCACCACTGTGCAATTCTCTTATAATATTATATCTTAGAGACCCAATTAAAATACATCATTTTTTCCCTTTTAAAAGATAACCATATTTCATATGGTTCTCATCATAAATAGCAATTTTCTCACCTATTAATAAATTCATGCATTGCTCAACTATTTTGATAAAATCTGGATCGATATCATATCCTTTCTTAATAAAGATAAATCCAGCTATTTCACTCACCATGGTAGTTATCATCCCCACTTCCTTGATTAAATCATCAGCTACCCGATTTTATTTTCCTAATTTTTGCTTCAACACAAAATTATAACCATGAAATAAAGACACCCACTTTGCATGCCTACTATTTAACTTCTTTTGAGTGTTTACATACTTTAAGGCCTCATGATCAGTAAATATGATAAACTCCTAAGGCACTCAGTAATGCTTATAATGTCTTAACAGATGTACAATGGCATAAAATTCAACATCATACATAGAATAATTTATTCTTACCTCATTTAGTTTATCACTGAAATATGCTAATGGATTTTCTTATTGACCAACACAACACCAATTCCCACAAATGAAGCATCACAATCAACCTCAAACACTTTCTTAAAATTGGGTAATTCTAAAATAGGTTTTTCTATAATTTTTTTCTTCAATAACTCAAAGCTTTATATTTCTATTCTTATCCATGCAAATTATTTTCCTCTCATACAATTTTTTATTGGTGCAACAAGACTACTAAAATTATTAATGAACTTTCTATAAATTTGTCTTAAACCATGGAAACTTCTTACCTATGATGTTCTTTAGAATATTCAACTCAACAATTGTATTTAATATTTATTCATCCATTTTTATACCATCTATTAAAACTACAAATCCCAAAAATACCAAACTATTCTGCATAAACCTATACTTCTTCAAATTTGCATAGAGTTTCTCCTTTTTTAATAACTCTAATACCATTCTTAGATGTTGTAAGTGATCATATTTAGTCTTACTGAATATCAAAATATCATCAAAATAAGCCACCACAAACTTACCATTGTATTATCATAGTAATGTGTTCATCACCCTCATAAATATGTTGGGTGAATTATATAACCCAAATGGAATCACCATCAACTCATATAATCCATCCCTAGTATTGAATGTTATTTTACACTTATCTCCTTTATGAATTTGAATCTGATAGTAACCACTCCTTAGATCAATCTTAGTAAAATATTTTACTCTTACAATAACATCCATCATATTATCTAAATGAGGTATAGAAAATCTATACTTGATTTTAATTTTATTAATTGTTGTAATATCTACACACATAATCAACCCTCTATCTTTATTTATATTTAGCATTGATGGTATTACCTAAGGACTCATGCTCTCCCTTACTACACCCTTCCCCACCAATTCAATAACCCATTTATTCAATTCTATATATTATGTTATGCTCATCCTATATTGGATAGAGATAATATTTGAATCAAATCAATATGATGTTGAATATATCTCTTTGGAGGTAAACCATTTGGTAAATCATCAGGTATAATATCTACATATTATTTCAACATTATTATTTCTTCTATTAGTAGTTTCACCACTTATATGTCTTCTTTATTCACAACTAATGCATAACAACAACTTGTCATATTCATATATTTAATAAATTATTTTATAGTCAGCATGCTTTCATCCTACCCTTCTTCTTTAAGAGGTAATGAAACTACCTTCATACCACCTTTCTATAAACTATATGTGTTCTTTGATCCATCATGAATTGCTTTTATATCAAAATGTCATGGCTTTCTCAATAACACGTGGCACACATCCATTGATAAAACATCGCACCATATTTCATCTTTGTAAGTTTTACCTATACAAAACTTTATTAAGATCCTTTTATCTACTTTAAATTCATTCTCTTTTTTTAACCATGAAATTTGATAAGTATTAGGGTGTTTTTCATACTGCAAATCTAATTTCTCAATCATGTGCTTAGAAACAATATTTTCACAACTACCACCATCTATAATTACTTTAAATATCTTACCTCCTAAATTATACCTTGTTCAAAATATTCATTTTTATATCTATACATCTATACCTTCTTTATTCTAAACATGTTATTTAATTAGATCAATAATTGGTATTCTCATTATGAGATTTTCTCCAATATATCCTACTATAACTTCAGTATTTTGCTCTTTTATTTTAGCCTCAACTTAAATTCACTCTTGGGTGATTCTCTTGTCTCCTTTTCTAATCTTGGTAATGCAAAAACTCAAATTATATGTGTCCTTATTTTCCACATTTCTAACAAACATAGGATATCTATTGATGTGTAAACCATCCTCTACAACCACCATAGCTTCATCCTCTCTAAAATCCTTTTCCTTTTTGTCAGTATTTAAACCCTTGTCTATTATCTTCTTGTCTTTCTACACCACATGATTATTCTCCTCTAGTGGTATTAAATACACTTCTATTTATATTAAATCCACCTCATCCCCTTATTAGATGGGATTTTCCTCTTCTTGGCCCAATAGATGTCCTTATGAAATTTTTCTTATTTTGATTTTCTTCTACCTTTAAAGCTAATTAGCAATCCTCCTCCATGCAAAGTATTTTATGCATGCTTAATTCATATTGAATATAAAACTTCAAACCATTTTCATATCTTGCAGCCATCTATTATTCGATTTCATCATGATCCACTCATATGTAAATCTTATAAAATTCATCTGTATACTCTTGTATATTATCATCTTTCTACCTCAAATTTTTTAAATTTCTATATAGGTTTTATGCATAATCCATAGGAAGAAATTTCACCCTCATATTTTTCTCCATATTTTTCCATGATTTGATCTTTTCTTTATCTTTATTTATGTTGGCAATCCCATCAAGTCATTGCATGACCCTTAAATTTTGTATATGCAAACTTTACCTTCTTGTCTTCTATCATGGTTATCCATTTGAAAACCTTATCCATGTTGTTCATCAACCTTGATTCCTCCATTATTTTTTCATAAATATCTAACCATCCTCTTGATGGTATTTATTCATGTTGCTCCTCTTATTGTGGAATTTCTTGTTCATGATCTGTGTCAACCTCTACAACATCTTTTGTTCTCCTTTGTCTTTAATTAGAAAAAATATTAGTTAATTGTTCTACTTGCCTTAGCAGTTATTGCATAGTTTGATTCATCTAAGAGATTTATCCTTGTCTTCTCACCATCTCTTACACTTTTAAGAGTCAAAATTTCTTTGATACTAAATAATCAACCCAAATACTATCAAGATAAGAAACTACCAATAGGCATAGCTTTTGAAAAAATGACCTATATTGATTCTTATTGAATGATTAAAATAATTAAAAACAATTCATAAAGAAGCCTCAACTTAGAATTGGAGTTGGCATGCAAAATTAGAAACTCTAAAAAATAATAAAACTTGACTTGTTATTTTTACCTCCTATTATTTTTAGTAAGTTTCACATATAAGCACATGTAACTCTAAAAATTTCAAAAATTAAACTAAACACTAATATTAAACTTTATTAATAATTTAAACTAAATTTCACATTCAGTTACAAAAAGATAAAATTTATAAAAATATAAAAAACCCAAAAAATATTGAACAACATTTTTTAACCCTCATATTATCATATATGGTCTCTGAACAATATTGAAAACATCCATAAAAGGATAGGTTAGGTTATGGAAGAATTAATATTTTTGAGATAATTATTTTGGCATGAAGAAGAACTCAAATAGAGATATAGATAAAAATTTATGGCCTATAAAATTTTAACCTCATTTTCTACATCAGTTGACTTCCAAAGCTCAACCATAACCATGCAAAATTGAAAAAAATTATGGAATTTCAGATTCATGATGGTTCATTTAAGTTTTTTGTGGGATTATAAGGATGTAAGACCATAGATACATGGCCTAGCAGCAAGAAATATGATAGTAAGAAAGGAGAAGAAGTGAATTTGGATACACATTATTTCTTTGGTGAGTTTTAGTTGTGGTTCTCAGTTTCTCATTATTTTTAACTATAAATGATTGATTCAAATGGTGAGAGTATAAATATATGTCTTTGAATTTAATATCATTTGTGTATGAGTTTTTTGTAGATTTTTACTAGATATTCTATCTATAAAGGTGATTGTAGATAATAAGCTTGTATACTTATTATAGAATATAGTGGAAGGGGAGTGCACGTTTTCTCACCCACTAGAGCTTTTAACATCTTGGGTTCTATAAAATAAATTTGTTTGTCTCTTGTGAGTTTTTGATCATTTAATCCTTTAATTCCTATTCATATTTATCAATCTATACATTTCATGTTTTTCACTTATTCATTGCTAATTTAGCATGTTTAATAACATATATGGTCATAAATCCAATTGTTACTCAAAAAAATATTTAGTATCTATGTTGGTGAATCTCACTGTGGAATATATAACTAGATCACAATTAAAAAAATTCACATAAAAAGTTACAATTGAGATTAGTTTTAATATTTTCATTAAAAATGTAACCAAACAATTAATGTTAGCATAAATATTATTCAAAAATGTATTCTAAAATTATTTTTATGTTTATTGGATAATAGTAGGTAAATTTTGGAATTAATAAGGTAGATGCATCAAACATTCAAGTGTGAATTTTAATTATGACAATTATAAGTATTTATTTTAAGTTTAAGAGTAGTATTCCATTATTTAATATATTAATAAATGGAAAAAAAATATACTTTGCTTTGAACGAGTTATTTTTTTACACAACTCATAAAGATCTATAGTTTAAAAACAACCAAAGTAAGTTAAATGTAGTCATATAAAATGTGAAATTTAGTAACTTGAGTGTGGGTAATGATAACCAATCTATAGGTCCATATTGCTTGCTCTCATGATCCTCATAGGCATGTTTTCACTAATTCCCAGTCATCCATAGCCTCCCAAACTGAACCCTTATAGACCCAAATTGCTCTTTTCATGCTTAATCCATCCCCCTAGGTCTCGTCAGCCATGGACAACAATGCCCAAACTTTGACTACAACAATGAAACTCAAGGTATCTTATTTTTAGCACTATTGTCCAACTAAATTTTGGCTACTAATGGTCATATTCTTCTAAATATTTATCCTAATTCATGTTTGCCTAAGATGAATTCATTTAACCCATGATCATTACATTCCCTATAAAAGGCCATTCAAATTCCATTTAAAAGGGTTGGCCCTCATTCACAAGAGAAAATCAAGAATACAATCAAGACCACTCAATCAATTTTCCATATTCTCTAAATATAGCCATCCAATAGTATTTCAAGCTTATTCAAACCTTTACACCAGTCCCTAATCATTCTAAGTACACCTAGTTTTACATTTACTTGCATTTTCATCACACTATTGTACCAAACACTTCAATGGCAGAAATATATATAGCTTTATCCCTCCTCAAAGTATTGGTATGTTGGTAGCATGCTCACATATGGGGTGTGAAGTAAATCCAACATATCGTTTATACACTAACCCCACCTCTCCTTTCTCTAACTTTTACATTCAATTTCAAGTACAAAGAAGACCTAGTGTATTGAAGACTAAATCAAGTACACAACAAGATTTGTGGACTTTCAAGCTTTGATATTTCACAAGCAAGGTCACATAGACCTAGCACACAAAACCCAAAAATATTAGATCACTAATATAATAGTGTTGAGATAAGACTATAGTGTTAGAACCTAGGGTATCCCACTTTCAGTGCTCCTATCCAATCAAGAAATAAACTCTAGATTCCTATTTGTGATAGTCTCCCAAGTTTGCACATAGATTTCTTGACCTTATCTCAATTGAAATAGCACAAAATCAAATAATTTTAACTTTCTCTCTCTCACTACTATTTTTAGAAAATCCCTAACTATAGTTAAATTTCATAAATCAGTAGCCTAATTATTGTACATTATTTACTAATTCTATCTACTCAGACCCATTTATTATTTAGGAATTAAAAATCTAATTACCTAAAAATAATAAATCATTAAACTAATATAACATGAATATGGTTGTTTTTATTCAAATTAATTCTTTTTTTAAAGCATAGAACCAGAATATTAAATAGAATTATATATCCATTGAATATAGTCTATATATTTTTTAATGAGATGAAAATATGGATATTTGGGTTTAACTCTAAGATTTTGCTTTTGAAGATGATTTATATTTTGGAAATTCAAGGGTGATGTGATATAAACCAATTAACATGGATATAACTCCATGGTTATTATTTTTGTGGTACAAATAATTTATTATAAGATAATAATTGTGCATACCTTGAGGATCAATGAGGCATAGCTTAATAAATAGAAATATCATAGTACAGTATTAGTTGGTCATTTTTGCTTTGATAAAACATTTGCATAATTGAGTGATAAATTATTTTGGCTAAATATGAATGTATATATGATGATGTTTCTACAATATTGTAGCATTTTGTAATATTTTAAGGGTAAATTTTAAAATTTAGATTTCTATAATCCATCTCAAATACCATAAATATAGTGGAAGGCTACAATATTTAAACTTGTGCTTAGGTTGATAGGTAAACAAAAAGTTAAAGATTATATTTTTTTTTAATAGATAATTTAGAATGAACATTTCATTACATCTAAGAATACTAGTGATTCCATTAACATCAAAATTTATTTTTTCATAAAAGAAGTAAGATAAAATGGGTTAGCCAGGATTAGGAAGTCAGACATGGAAAATAAGTTTTCTAGTATTTTTTTTAAGACATCATGGAATAATTTAAGTGCTAAGATTACTTTTAGTTCATATACCATCTCCAAAAAAATTGGAAAACAATAGCAGTAAATATTTAAGTATTGGTAATTTATTGAAATGCTTAGTGGGAGATAAGCATTAATAGTGGGATTCGATATTTACACAAGAAAAACATATGTATGAAAATTCAATAAACTAAAATAAAACAAATAGTCTATTTTAATTAGCATATGCCTATATCCAAATGGTTTATTTATGGTTGAAAAAAATTAGTGATTTGAGGGGAAAGACCATTGAAATGCGTCATTATGAATAATATATGCAATAAATGCATAAAAGAGAGAGAAGTTATAATAATACACCATGAGATAAAAGAAACATATTTATCGCAAGTAGAAAACAATATAATATTAGGTTTAAAAGATATTTTTAATGAATTTTGAAAAATAAAGGGTTTCAAATGATACATACAAACAAGTTCAAGTTGAGTGATATTTGAAAATATAAAAATTTTAGTTATATATATATATATATATATATATATATATATATATATATATATATAAGAAAATAATATAATATTAAGTTGGGGAGATATTTTTAGTGCATTTTTAATAATAAAGGGTTTAAATTGATACATACAATAATCTCAAGTTGAGTGATATTGTAAAATACAAAATTTTAAGGGAGTGATATCTATATATAATGAGACAGAGTTTAGAAATTGGATCTATATCTTACCATAATTTGGAATTTTTTTTCATTTCATGAAGTAAAATAAACTAGATAATATGGTTAAATTTATTTAATTTTTAATTTGAGAAAATTATTTCCTAGCAAGGAAAACGTAGATAAACAGGGCATTATTGAATTTACAGTTATCAATAAAATTAGAGTTTAAAAGTATATAGATTATTTTGTCAATTGAAATGATGGATTTTGGAAGAATGAACTTGGTTGAATGAATCTAACATTGGAAATTTAAAAAAATCAGTACAAGAAATCAATTTAGGTTTATGGATGTTTTCACTCACTGAAAGTGTCTGTTGTAACAACATCTGAATATGATGTGGTATATAGTATTAATAAAAAAAAGTTGTGTATTTTTTATTCTAGCATGTTCTGTGTCATGAAAGACTAATGTTATTTTATCTTAAAGAATAATAAACTCTATAAATAATCAAGAACAAATAAGCATAAGTTTGATTTACTAATTATATTTTTCCATAAGTCATGAATAAACTGATAGTTCCTACAAGAGTATTTTTTTAAACCCCGGGTTTGTATTAATCTAAAGTTATGAAAATATTAAAATTATTTAGAAATCACATAATTGATTTTGAATTTCCACTCTAAGTTAAGTGATGGTTTCACCCATGATAGTTGAAAAAATTAGAGCAATCACCTAGAACAATGAGTTTTTATTTATTTAGTGTTACTTAATAACATGGGATCTCAAAGAGGCATTCTAGTAGTTTGAGAAGGTATATAAAACATTCAAATGAGTTACTATGTGATTAGTCTCTATTTTGGTACTATGTATGTGGTTATAGTATAAATCAGAGTAGTAATATATTTTTTCAATTCAATTATGGTACTATAAATCTATAATGTATTCATTTTCATGTTTATAGCAAAAAAGTCACACTTGTTTGACACAAGTATTATCTTTTGTAACTTTGACATATAAGTTCATAAAAGTAGTATTTTGGTGTTTTCTTTGAGTGGATTATGTTTTAATGTGTTTCATTTTAATTGTGTTATGAATAATATGTTAAATTATATGTTGAATTCTACAAAATAAAAAATTAAAATGATAGATATGGTTTAGATAGAGATGTGTGGGTTCTGAACTTGTGTTGTGTACTAATTTTTTATTAAGATATTTGAATGCCCATGTATATATCCATATCTATGAATCTATTTTAACTATTAAATTCATTTATATGTAATTTTTTTACTAATTTAAAATCAAGGCTAAAGGAATCATTTAACTACTGTTAAAAAATTAAGGTTAATAAATACTTTCACTTTATGTATATAATAAGGAATAATAAACAAAAAACACTCCCATTTATAGGAAATATGTGTGTGTGTGTGTGTGTGTGTGTGTGTGTGTGTGTGTGTGTGTGTGTGTGTGTGTGTGTGTGTATACATATATATATATATATATATATATACATATATATATACATATATATATATATACATATATATATATACATATATATATATATATACACATATATATATATATACACACATATATATATATACACATATATATACATATATATACATATATATATATACATATACATATATATATACATATATACATATATACATATATACATATATATATATATATATATATATATATATGTATATATATATGTATATATATGTATATATATGTATATATATATATATATGTATATATATATATATATATATATATATATATACCTAATATCAATACTCTTGATTTATAAGAGTTAGAGTTTGAAAAATGTTTGGTCGAATCGATGCCCCCTTGTGAATTATGAGATAAACCTAAAAACACATCTGAAAAGAAAGGGATTGCATGCATCATTTTCTAAGAGAGGAAATAAAAGTACTCATGTTTAATATAAAAATATATCCTCTTAAAATCATTCATGTTATAAGTCAATTTATCAATATGGACCTATGTGTAATACATACTAGCACAAATTTCTTAAATATATCTATCTGAAATATGTCAAGAGATATCAACCTTAAGGATTTATCTTAGATTTTTCACATCCCACATTGATTAGTAAATTCATTATATTCTCCTCTACTTTCCTACTAACTGGTAACAAATGGTATCTATCTAATTACATCAATTTTTGGTTTCAAAACATTATTTTTGGGGAAACTAAATAGCGTCCAAAATCCAACATATGGCCAATATATTATAATTTTTATATTAACATTTCCAAGTAAAGTAAGAAAATTATAAGTGACAATCAAATTGATGTCAAAATTAAATTTGAAATTCATATATGATGGTCAAATGGTATTCAATTATAAGAACAAACATAAAAGTGAACAACTCACTCGATTACACTCTACCCAACTAATACCATTGTATAATGCCTATAAACATAATAATTCATGTATAACTATGTTCTAGTTGGAAAAACTTAAATAACATACTCATAACTAAGTAACATGCCCATCATGGACATCTTGTAAAATAATATAAGATCAATAAAATATTCCCTGTATAAATGCAAGTTGAAAGTAATGTATACCTAAGGTATAATATTTATAAGTTTTAAGTATAATTATGGGTTCACACCTCTATAAATCCATGATATAGACTATGCAAACATGGATAGTAAAATTATTATTAATTAGATGATATAGATCATGAAGATAAAAAATTCTGAGATATGTGTCAAGACAATGCCACCAAAGGTTAAAATAAGTATCAACGTAAATCACATGAAAGAAAATTAAAATAAATTGGGAAGAATAAAACAAAATTAAGAAATAATACATTCCCATGAACAATGATAAATAAAAATCAAGTGAAAAAAAATAGAGAATCAAAAAGTAATAACTAGAGATAAATGGTAAGTATAAAATTTGAAATCCAAATAAAAAAACTATAATAAATGTATGATTGGTCATAATAAAAGAAGAAAATCATTCAATAGGTAAATGGAACACAAGATGAGGCTCAAACATAGAATTAGGTATACATGTGCCTTATTCATTGATAACCCAAATGTGTTAAGGTACACTTGTATTTTTTAATATATTGAATTTAAATTATGATAATATTTGTATAAAAGTTGATAATAGATGGGTGGAGAAACCAATAAGGAACCTAAATGTATACAACCTCCATAGGGTCCAAATTTGGATTCTGATATACTACTTTTGTTTTCTATACATTTATACTATTCCTAATTTATGTAGTTCATGATTTAAATAGTCCATTATAAGATACTTTATGTTAAAACATCATTTTAGATAATTTTGAATTGTAGAGTCTTGAAGGGGAGATCTGGTTATCTTTTAGAGTGATAAAGTCACTAATGTTAGGCTCTTTAATTAGACTTATTTTTCATAGATAGTGAAAGAACCACTATATGTAGGTCGTAGTTGTGAAACTACCTTGGTGGATGTGCAATTACTAGTGTTTCAACTTCAAGGTTGTGAAACCATCATGGAAATCACACAACTACCCTAAAAATAACATAATTTCTAGTTTGGATTGACCAATATTCTCTCCAAAATTTAAAACACAATAGGGGAATTATAGAAAATATTTTCTCTAATCATCGACGGTTTGGTTAGGAATTTATGGTTTATTCCATAGGAGGGAATAAATACAATCTTTATGGAAATAAGAGGCACATAATGAAAGGTCAGAGATTTTAATCCACATTGTATAATTTACAAATATGGGTCTTTAATCAGGTTTATCACTATTATCCTAGTTGTGAGTTATTTTTCTAGTGTCAATATTATTCTTATGGTGTTCTAATACTATAAAGGATTTGTGTGCAATATTTGGATAGTGTAATGGTAAAAAAATCATTAAATTATAATAACTTGTAATAAAGTGTACAATGTTAAGAATTACATAGTGAAAAAAAGATTACAATTGAATCATCCATTGGAGTTTTTAACACACCACATTTATATAGAACATATTTTTTATTCTATGTCCTTTTTTTGATATATTCTTATCTCTTTTAATTCTAGTAGGCTAAAATTTCAATTCCATCACTTGATACTTATGTTCTAACAATAAAAATACATTAGATCATTAATTTATCATTTATGGTGAATTATGAGGTCAATAGGATCTAAGTTGGTGAAGCTTAATATGTAAATCCTCATATTTTATAAATTATATTGGTATAAGATCACACTTTCCATTGTTTAAATAAAAAATTTCTTACACTTTTTATAATTTACATTAATTTATGTTGCATTGTAGTGTGTGATTTTATATGACCTGTGTGCAGTTTTATGCCCATTACATGAGCAACAAGTTCTAGTGAGGAAGGTGACTTGGTTCCCTTGAAAAAATACATCAGCAAAAGGAATTTAAATAAAGAAGTAGCAAACATAAAAAATTAGGATGGTGAAGAATCCCAAAATGTGGAAGAATAATTATACAAGCTAGAAGAGTATGTTTCTAGTATTTGACTTTCATCCAAAAGCTTGACAAGTTGCATTCCATTATGGGTGCACTCATGGAAAATCTAGGTGTCTTATATAAATAAAATGGAAGCACTTTAGGAGCTATAAGGACCTAGTTATGATAATAAACTCCATACTAACAAGGATCCACCTCTATTGAAAGTTGAATCACATATTTAAATTCACTTGTATCCATGAAATTTGAATGTGGAGAAAATCTATGATTGAGTATCTCAAATTGTTGTATATTTCAAATTACATCAAAGTATTAAGTGTAAAAAAATTCCTTTGTATTGTTAAATTTATCTAATCATGAATTAAATTGGTCTAAGAGTTATGTTAATTCATGATTTATGAATAACCCACAACAAATTAGTAAGTGGGATGAGTATAAATTTATAATTAATAAGTTATTATTTAATATTTTCTATGATGAGGAAATATTGATCATTTTCCAGTGTCTCAATTAGTAATTAGAACAAAGTGTATAAAATTATACTATTATGTTTTGAGATATAGTAGTTCAAATGGGTGAAGACAATAAATCCACGATATAGACTATGCAAATATAGATAATAAAATTATTATTAATTAGATGATATAGATCATGAAAATAAAAAATTATGAGATATGTGTCAAGACAATGCCACAAAAGGTTAAAATAAGTATCAACATAAATCACATGAAATAAAATTAAAATCAATTGGGAAGAATAAAACAAAATCAAGAAATAATAAATTCCCATGAACAATGATAAATAAAAATAAAGTGAAAAAAAATAGAGAATCAAAAAGTAACAACTAGAGATAAATGGTAAATATAAAATTTGAAATCCGAATGAAAAAACTATAATAAATGTATGATTGGTCATAATAAAAGAGGAAAATCATTCAATAGGTAAATGGAACAACATATGAGGCTCAAACATAGAATTAGGTATACACGTGCCTTATTAATTGTTAACTCGAATATGTTAATGTACACTTTTATTTTTAAGTTTAATGAATTTAAATTATGATACTATTTGTAGAAAACATGATAATAGATGGGTGGAGAAACCAATAAGGAACCTAAATGTATACAACCTCCAAAGGGTCCAAAATTGGATTCTGATATACTACTTATGTTTTCTATACATTTATACTATTCCTAATTTATGTAATTCATGATTTAAATAATCCATTATAAGATAATTTATGTTAAAACATCGTTTTAGATAATTTTGAATTGTAGAGTCTTGAAGGGGATGATCTGGTTATCTTTTAGAGTGATAAAGTCACTAATGTTAGGCTCTTTAATTAGACTTATTTTTCATAAATAGTGAAACAACCACTATATGTAGGTCGTAGTTGTGAAACTACCTTGGTGGATGTGCAATTACTAGTGCTTCAAAGTCAAGGTTGTGAAACCATCATGGAAATGACACAACTACCCTAAAATTTACATAATTGCTAGTTTGGATAGACCAATATTCTCTCCAAAATTTAAAACACAGTAGGGGAATTATAGAAAATATTTCCTCTACTCATCAAAAATTTAGTTAGGACTTTTTGGTTTATTCCATAGAAGGAGGTAATAAATACAACCTTTATGGAAATAAGAGGCACATAATGAGAGGTCAGAGATTTGAATACACATTGTATGATTTACAAATATGGTTCTTTAATCAGGTTTATCACTATTATCCTAGTTGTGAGTTATTTTTCTAGTGTCAATATTATTCTTATGGTGTTCTAATACTATAAAGGATTTGTGTGCAATCTTTGGATAGTGTAATGGTAAAAAAATCATTAAATTATAATAACTTGTAATAAACTATACAATATTAAGAATCACATACTGAAAAAAAGATTACAATTGAATCATCCATTAGAGTTTTTAACACATCACATTTCTATACAACATATCTTTTATTCCATGTCCTTTTTTTTATATATTCTTATCTCTTTTAATTCTAATAGGCTAAAATTTCAATTCCATCACTTGATACTTATGTTCTAACAATAAAAATACATTAGATCATTAATTTATCATTTATGGTGAAAGATGAGGTCAATAGGATCTAAGTTGGTGAAGCTTAATATGTAAATCCTCATATTTTATAAATTATATTTGTATAAGATCACACTTTCCATTGTTGACATAAAATGTTTCTTACGCTTTTTATAATTTACATTAATTTATGTTTCATTGCAGTGTGTGATTTTATATGACCTATGTGTAGTTTTATGCCCATTACTTGAGCAACAAGTTCTAGTGAGGAAGGTGACTTGGTTCTCTTGAAAAAATACATCACCAAAAGGAACTGAAATAAAGAAGTAATAAACATAAAAAATAATGATGGTGAAGAATCCCAAAATGTTGAAGAATAATTATACAAGCTAGAAGAGTATGTTTCTATTATTTGACTTTCATCCAAAAGCTTGACAAGCTGCATTCCATTATGGGTGCACTCATGGAAAATCTAGGTGTCGTATACAAATAAAATGGAAGCACTTGAGGAGCTATAAGATCCTAGTTATGATAATAAACTCCATACTAACAAGGATCCACCTCTATTTAAAGTTAAATCACATATTTAAATTCACTTGTATCCATGAAATTTGAATGTGGAGAAAATCTATGATTGGCTATCTCAAATTGAGGTATATTTCAAATTACATCAAAGTAGTAAGTGTAAAAAAAATACTTTGTATTGTTAAATTTATCTAAGCATGAATTAAATTAGTTTAAGAGTTATGTTAATTCATGATTTATGAATAACCCACAACATATTAGTAAGTGGGATGAGTATAAATTTATAATTAATAAGTTATTATTTCATATTTTTTTATGATGAGGAAATATTGATTGTTTTCTAGTGTCTCAATTAGTAATTAGAAAAAAGTGTATAAAATTATATTATTATGTTTTGAGATATATTAGTTCAAATGGGTGAAGACAATAAATCCATGATATAGACTATGCAAACATAGATAATAAAATTATTATTAATTAGATGATATAGATCATGAAAATAAAAAATTATGAGATATGTGTCAATACAATGCCAGCAAAGGTTAAAATAAGTATCAACATAAATAACATGAAATAAAATTAAAATCAATTGGGAAGAACAAAACAAAATCTAGAAATAATAAATTCCCATGAACAATGATAAATAAGAATCAAGTGAAAAAAAATAGAGAATCAAAAAGTAAGAACTAGAGATAAATGGTATATATAAAATTTGAAATCCAAATAAAATAACTATAATAAATGTATGATTGGTCATAATAAAATAGGAAAATCATTCAATAGGTAAATGGAACAACAGATGAGGCTCAAACATAGAATTAGGTATACACATGCCTTATTCATTGATAACCTGAATGTGTTAAGGTACACTTGTATTTTTTAATCTATTGAATTTAAATTATGATACTATTTGTAGAAAACATGATAATAGATGGGTGGAGAAACCAATAAGGAACCTAAATGTATACAACCTCCAAAGGGTCCAAATTTGGATTCTGATATACTACTTATGTTTTCTATACATTTATATTATTCC
This sequence comes from Torreya grandis, assembly GCA_037957365.1. Taxonomy (NCBI): domain Eukaryota; kingdom Viridiplantae; phylum Streptophyta; class Pinopsida; order Cupressales; family Taxaceae; genus Torreya; species Torreya grandis. Next base: position 406,011 of record JARHVA010007197.1, on the reverse strand, counting down.
TAATTTATGTAATTCATGATTTAAATAATCCATTATAAGATACTTTATGTTAAAACATCATTTTAGATCATTTTTAATTGTAGAGTCTTGAAGGGGATGATCTGGTTATCTTTTAGAGTGATAAAGTCACTAATGTGAGGCTCTTTAATTAAACTTATTTTTCATAGATAGTGAAACAACCACTATATGTAGGTCGTAGTTGCGAAACTACCTTGGTGGATGTGCAATTACTAGTGTTTCAAGGTCAAGGTTGTGAAACCATCATGGAAATGACATAACTACCCTAAAAATTACATAATTTCTAGTTTGGATAGACCAATATTCTCTCCAAAATGTAAAACACAATAGGGGATTTATAGAAAATATTTCCTCTACTCATCGACAATTTGGTTAGGACTTTTTGGTTTATTCCATAGGAGGGAATAAATACAACATTTATGGAAATAATTGGCACATAATGAGAGGTCGGAGATTTGAATCCACATTGTATAATTTACAAATATGGATCTTTAATCAGGTTTATCACTATTATCCTAGTTGTGAGTTATTTTTCTAGTGTCAATATTATTTTTATGGTGTTCTAATACTATAAAGGATTTGTGTGAAATATTTAGATAGTGTAATGGTAAAAAAATCATTAAGAAAAAAAGATTACAATTGAATCATCCATTGGAGTTTTTAACACATCACATTTCTATAGAACATATCTTTTATTCTATATCCTTTTTTTGATATATTCTTATCTCTTTTAATTCTAGTAGGCTAAAATTTCAATTCCATCACTTGATACTTATGTTCTAACCATAAAAATACATTAGATCATTAATTTATCATTTATGGTGAATGATGAGGTCAATAGGATCTAAGTTGGTGAATCTTAATATGTAAATCCTCATATTTTATAAATTATATTGGTATAAGATCACACATTCCATTGTTGACATAAAATGTTTATTACACTTTTTATAATTTACATTAATTTATGTATTATTGCAGTGCGTGATTTTATAT
>JARHVA010007197.1:395000-397500 GCA_037957365.1 Torreya grandis | reverse complement strand
ATTTTTCAAGAATGTTTATTCAATTTCATTATATTTTGGTTTCCATCGATATAACCTCCCTATCATTTAGGTTATCGCCAACCTTAGTGTTGATTATAATATATGCCATATTTCATTTAAGGTTATGGAGGTTCCCAATAATATTAGAACTAAACTACTTAAGTGGATCCCTACTAAGTCGTTATTATATAGATGTTTTAACCCATCCCTATTTGTACTAAGGTGAATAAAGTGTCCATATATGATGATATTAAGGTAAATATTGGATCCATCCTATTGGAGGATAATATTATGGGTGACACCATTTACCTTGTGTTGTCAAATTAACATCTTAAACTAGTGCAAGGGGTTATTTTGTAATGACCATAAAGACATGTATATTGATAACATCCGTTAGATTTTTAGTAAGTCTATAATTATTTTAGTCATGGTTATGGGATTTAAATAAAATATGGTATAAACTTTATAGCTACCACATATAATGTTGTATTAATTAAAAATTAGTGGTTGCATTTCCAATACTGTGACACATTTTATGTATATATATATATATATATATATATATATATATATATATATATATATATATATATATATATGTATGTATGTATGTATGTATGTATGTATGTATATATGTATGTATGTATGCATGTATGTATGTATGTGTATATGTATGTGTGTGTGTGAGTGTGTGTGTGTGTGTGTGTGTGTGTGTGTGTGTGTGTGTGTGTGTGTGTGTGTGTGTGTGTGTGTGTGTGTGTGTGTGTGTGTGTGGCATTCATTTTTATGTTGTCCTTCATTGTATGCACCATGCAACTAACCTATATATATATATATATATATATATATATATATATATATATATATATATATATATATATATAGGTTAGTTGCATGGTGCATACAATGAAGGACAACATAAAAATTAATACCCCACACACACACACACACACACACACAGAGAGGTGTGTGTGTGTGTGTGTGTAACATTAAATTTTCTATTAATGTGATCCAATAAAATATACATTTGAGTTAATTCATATTGTTTAATGTATGACAATCAGATATGAATTTGAATGTAAAATGTAGAATTTTCTATGAATAATGTCATTATAGGACATAGATAATATTATATTTATTTTTAATATATTTATCATTCAAAGAGATTGGCCTAGGGTCTATAAATGTGTAAAATTATCTCCAAGCTACCTAGTGAAAATCAATGTTTGGGAGCTACATGGACACTATAGGAAAATTTAAACACATAATATGTATGGAGGAATCCATCATTTGATGGTTATTTCCTCTATGTGTGTGTGTGTGTGTGTGTGTGTGTGTGTGTGTGTGTGTGTGTGTGTGTGTGTGTGTGTGTGTGTGTGTGTGTGTGTGTGTGTGTGTGTGTGTGTGTGTGTGTGTGTGTGTGTGTGTGTTTGTGTGTGTGTGTGTGTGTGTGTGTGTGTGGCATTCATTTTTATGTTTTCCTTCATTGTATGCACCATGCAACTAACCTAGTTATTTTTTCCTTCCTCAGGATTCTCCATTATTCATTATACAAAATCAAATTTTACATTAGTATTATTGTTATTAATAGTAGGATAGCCTTAACAATACTCTATTTGTTCCATCCTATTTTTAGCTTCCATATGTCATATTCTGTTGAAAACTAAGTTTGATCTAAAATATGATGAATATTACTATGAAGTATCTCAACAAACCAGACATATATTTATCAGCATCCTAAATACTAATAATTCACTTTATTTATAACATCAAATCATCAATGATCATACTTTTATGTATATTCTCATGCATATTTAAAAGAAAAATTATATCTTCGATAATCTAACTAGAACACTTCAATTTTAATTTTCTTATCAATTTATTCTTGAGGTCAGTTAATGTCAAGTTAGCATAATTATTACTAGATATGAACTCAATAGCTATCTTATTCATGGCTCTTATAATATCACACCTATAATCCTCATATTGAGAGACACCCTTAACCTACCACTTCATTTTTTAGGTTAAAAAAGTATTGTTTAGGTTTAGTACACCCATCATATGGTAGTAAAATGACAAATTCTCCCACATGAAGTTCCATAGTTTTTTTAAATTTGACTACTTATATTCGATTCATAGAATGCTTACATTGGTATATATGAATTATCTACAAATTTGATTAGTATATTAATTTCATTGAGATCAAATAATGTATTGGCCTAACCTTCAAATTCATTCTTACATCTCTCCAAAATTTAAGTAACTTTTACAAATGACTTCCAAGTTACTGTTGACTCCTAAATTAATTTCATCCTACTTATCCCTATAATTAAATTAGGTATATAAGATGTGTCTCCTTAAATTGAGTGAACCATCCCTAGAGTGTCTATAATGACCACTATTGAACCTAACTTGAATATATGTTTCATCATAGTGTCTTGAAAGGACTATCCTTACGATTTCAAATACAATCATTGCCTCTATATGTGTTCACTTATCC
>JARHVA010007197.1:340000-387500 GCA_037957365.1 Torreya grandis | reverse complement strand
GGCTAACCTAATATAAACTTTCTAATTTTAAATACAATCATCGAGTGTTTGTTGATAATTTTGGTAAAGACAAACATGTATGGTAATTATAACTATCCAACCATTATCAATAATATTTTGGGAGTGTAAATTAGTGACATGAGACATGGATAAGGTTTTTTGAGATTATATAAGGTTCTTTAATATACTAGGGTGATGTTGAAGAGGTGTATCTAGAAAATGGGTTTGGTAAACAAAAAATGTGAGAAGATAGATAGAGGTAAAGTTTATAGAAGATTCAAATGTGTATGAAATGTCACAAAATATCAATGTGTATTAAATTTGATGTTTACAAAGTGTCTACTAAAAAACATAGGTGTATATACATGCCCCACTTTTAATCTAGTGTTGAAAATTCTAAATTAAAAAGATAAAATAAAAAAATGATAACTATGATAATTGCACTTTTTTTGTTGACAAGTATGCCCTAAATGTTCCTTTTGATCCATGAAATATATACAAGGAAACATTTAAAGATTAATTTATTCTCCATATATTCAATCTAAAATAATCTAAATCATTGAATTACATGAAATTGAAAAGCCAAGGATTGAATACATATAAGGGTATATTAACCATGATACGACTTATTAATTTTTTTAGAGAGTACTATTATTTGATCATGCCCCACCAAGATAAAACTAGTAAAAACATAAGTTAAGGAGTGTGAATTCCTTAAACATCATTAGAGAAGGAGTGATATAAGATGAGTAATGTTAAAAATCCAACCCCACAAATTATAATATCATAATAATTATTTTGTGGAACCATGAAACAAAGTTCTTATTTCAAATTGGAAGCTCAAAAATAGTTGTTATGTAAAAATGAAACCATGATACTAATTTCATATGTAAAGGATAAATTATAACAAAATAAATATAGATTCAAAGTGTTTACATAGTACCATCCTTCTCAAACACTTCACAATATATAAAGGAGACATATGTTTGCATCAGCAATGTCCATCTACTAAAATGATCTATGTGTACCTTAAATTTATATGTAGTATCATCATCTATCTACCAAAATGTCATAGAACTCCTTAATGTTTCTAAAAAAATCTATGAATTTCCTTACATGTGTATAAATCTATGTAATGTGACCCATCTAAATCCAATAATTTATCCCATAATGGGAACTATTTTATTTTCATGTCCTCAATCTCTAAGGCAAGCCCACTATGTTCCCATATTTTTAAATGAGGTATTAACCCTATGAATCATTCTTTCTCATAATAAATGGCTATGTACATGTGTTATATAAAAATTTATAAGATCATGTAAAATATTTATAAAAACACAATAAAATATCTCATCATAGAAATAACTTTTACAATTCATTCATTTATTAAATATGTTATTAAATTCAATGGAAATAAAAGTTTAATGTCTAGTAGATATATTGATTAAGCATACAATGATAGGAATTTTACTAGGTGTGTGATGGGAACTATGACATCACACACAATATAAGTATGCATGATACCCATAATAACACCAAGCTCATATTAATAGCATATATGTAACCACACATGTACACTAGCACATAATATTATGATTAAAAAACAAAAAAACATACAAGACTTGACACCTTTTAGAAGGGCTTCCATGTTCACATGGGATCCTTTCTCAACTACAAATATGCTAGATTGATAAATTTAACTAAATATAGTCATACATTAGTTTTTTAATTCTATATAAGTATTTTTCTTTAATGTTTCATTAAACTTTATTTATGTGTGCAATTATTTTCTTAGTTTTAATAATCTTTTCAAGATTTATGGAAGAGGGTTTACTAGGTATATTTAACAAGTGTGGTGGTCTACAGTTTTTAAAGGCATCTATAAAGGTTTTTTGGTAATTTTTTAAGGATCAGATAGTTCATTAAATTCACCACATACTCTAATTATTTTATCCCTAATAAAAATATTTGGTGCATTACCAAAGTTATTAGAGGATATTTATCTCTATCAAACATGTATTATGATAAATTATGGTAATTTTGGATTAGGGATTGAGATCAAGAGTTGATCTAGTAGATCATTAGATTTAATTCATATATTTTAGACATGTTATAATATTTAATCACATTCTAGATCCAATTGGGAACACTTTAGTAATGTGAGATAAGTTTCATGATAAATATGAGGTTTGTAGTAAGGAAACTTAGTCATTTAATGCTTTTATACTTATCAATTTTAATATATAGGTTATGAAGACATTTAATGGTCTTTTTGATCTAACAAATGGAAAAATGGTCAAATTATCATCTAACTAATAATTTTTTGTTGTGTACAATTTATTATAATATATAAATGTTATAACATGAACTACCATGTTGTGTTATAGTACATCGAGTTCTGTTACTATGTAATATGCACTTTTGTTATGTATTATCATTGGGACAATGTTAATAATTTAATGTTGATAGTTGGTTTCCAAGAAATTTATGTAAGTAGGTGGGTATTCTAACTTTATAATCATTCCCATATACTCATGGTATATATGATATAATAAGAGTATGTGTTATCATAATATATAGTGATTATTCTGATATATAGCTGAAATTATGAAAATGGTTAGTAAGAATATATTTGAGGATATGATGTTTTAATGCATTTTATTTGATATTTATACATTTTTTCATGGTGTATGCCTCTTGTATTTCCATTTTATTAAATAAAATAAATATATTAATATTTATTTAATTAGTACTATATGTGTGTGTTATTCTATGTAATTTTGAAGGTTGTTTGATCTAAAGCATATCATAATTGAGACTTCTAATTATGATTGTATCATTTGTATTAGATAAATATTTTAGTCCTTTCAAGTAAGAAATACTTTATAAATTTTAAATCATGGAAATAAATTAGATGCAAACATCTTCTAATGAGATTTTTGGGAAGGAGAATCAAATATTTTTTATAAAAAATTGGACAAATATGAACTCGTTACCTAAATGTGATAAACTACTATCTAAAATTAGAATGATACTAATATTAAATAAATGACATAAATATATTTTGAACTTGAAAAATATATATAAATATTAAAATTTGAAATTACTAATGAAATAAAATTTAGCTATAAAAATAGAATGTGGGACTATATCTATAACTAAGACTAGTTGTGGAACTATGTTGACTATAGGCATATCCAAAATAAGGTTTTACAATATCTCTAGACAAGATCATTGGATATGGAATGGAGTGAATGGTTTTTTGTCCTTATGGAGCACTAGTGTACTATAGATGATGGATATATTAAATTTGTTTAATAGTTTTACCTTCACTTGTGTGTGTTTTTGACTATGCAAGAGCCTTATATCCATCATAAAACCATTGTGTGTGATCTCTTTCCCTTGTAACTAGATATCAATAAAACAATAACACAAATTTAAACATGTAATAAAAATGGATTAGTGGTTTATTTTTTTCTTGACCTCAACACCCATTGTGTTGATCATTGCCTACATACTAATATTTTGAAGAGAGATCAAAATTCACATAGTTCTCCCATGCTAATGTGGTGTGTGTGAAACACTAATTATAAATTCTAAATGTTGGTGAATTTTTGGTTTTATTAGGTGATTCAAGCATGAATTTTGACCTTGGAAATGTATTCAAACTTTACCTTAGGTTTACTAGGGCTGTATGTATATATAATTGGGACAAATATGGATTTTTATCTAAGTGTGTAATTAGAAGTCAAGTGTTTTATATTTGGAATCCTCTTGTGTGAAAATAGTGTAAAATATGATTTTATAGTGGTATTTTTGGAATTAATTTAGATGCGATTTTTAAAATTTTTGGGTGAACCATTATATTAATTTGAAATTGAGAAATTATTTTTTATTTGGTAGGAGGATGGGACTGATAGAACCAGACACTGTTGAGGATCACTACTATAGAAATGCTTTGATGTTGTCTAAGGATTAAAAATAGTTAATATGGGAGTATGGAATAGTCTACAAATAACTTCTAATTATTTTTAATGAGGTATGGGGAGAGGTAATAATAAGTCTTCCACATGGAAAATGAAAAAAAGTGGTCAAAAGTGTGTAGATTACGGAATGAGCTAACTATGTAAAAAGGGTGGTCACAAATGCACTATTTTAGCTTAATTTTTAATTTGTGTATCTAAATTTCACCCTTGTATTCTATTAATTTATCTATGTGAAATTACTGGAGTAAAAATAAAAATGTGTATCTAAACTTACCTATGAAGTGAAGTCTTAAATGTAGGGAATAACACTGTATGGTGTTTCACACAAACCTAAAATAAAACATGTATAAAGCTAGTCATTAATTAAGATTAAAATAATTAATTAAGGATAAAAACTTATATACATAATAATAAGGAATCGATACAATGGACTAGGTATGTGAACCATTGTGTTTTCTGGTGAAAAATTGGTGATTATATATCATAGGACCCTTGGAGATTTCATTTTCTTTGGAAATTTTAGATTAGACTATGCATCCCCCAATCCTCATTGATAGGAATAATGTGAATAATAAATCAAGGTGTGCTTTAATCTATTATTGCATACCCAAAGTAATGAATTTGTTTGGAATCCTTGTATGAATTATGATAGATTGTTCTCATAAATATTTGATGCAAAAGATTAACCAACAGCTAAAAATGGAATAAGGCACATTTACTGTGTAAAATTGACATAAAATTCATATCAAATTGGTTCGAAAAGATAGTATTATCTAGATGTGGTGTATACATCATGGAAGATGATAATGATCTCCTTTACACTTATGAGAGTAGTGAAAATACATGTGTGGAAGTCATAATCCATAAACATGCTCCCAATCTAATATTTGGGTGTATATATATTCTAAGATAGAGTAATAACAAATGAAATTTTGAGAAAAGAACTATTTGGTATCCTAGAACACATGCCACACATGATTCCCTAAACTGATAATATTTAATATAACCTTGACTAATTTTATGGAAACTAAATAAGTATACATGATTTTAATTATACTTTTACTACCTATGATTCTAAGAATTTTTAAAAATAACTATTATCTAATTTTTGGGACAAAAATAAATTATTTTGTACAAGGCTAGTCTACACCTTTGTCCAAATAGAGTGTTCTTATCTAAAATAGATTTCTAAGTATTTTCTAAGTATTAAACTTAACCAGACTTTGTAAGACCTAAGAATATTTGTCTGTGTATTGCATTGTATGAGCTTAGTCTCTAAGAAAAGCTACTATGTATGCCCCTCTTTTGACATGAGTTTTTGAGAATATGAAATAATTTAACTCAAAATAAAAAGTTATGTGAGATTTTATGAAAATATGTTAATGTCGAGTAGAAATGATAATGTGTAGCATCATGACATCACACACACACACACACACACACACACACACACACACACACACACACACACACACACACACACACACACACACACACACACACATATACATATATATATGTGTGTGTCTATATATATATATATATATATATATATATATATATATATATATGTATGTATGTATATATATGTATATATATATATACATAGATATATATACATATATATACATATATACATATATATATATATATATATATATGTATGTATATATATGTATATATATATATATATATATACATATATATACATATATATATACATATATATATATATATATATATATATATAGAGAGAGAGAGAGAGAATGGTAATGTGAGATACATGTAGAAATAAGCATACATAGTGACATTGTCAAGATAAATTTTACCAATTAGGCATGTAGATACATGACAAAAGGTGAGTATTGAATTCTAAGTAGTACTACTTGGGGAGGTATGCATGATATCCATCCTAGAAAAGAAAGGCTATGAAGATACATAATTTTGATCATGGCATCAAACATTTATCAAACTAATGAAACAAGTATCATGGCCATGACACACAAAAACATGGAGTATACACAAAAAACATAATAAAATTCCAAATGGCCACATACAAATGACATGTTGTAATGTCACTCACATATAGATTAACATAGAATGAAATATTTGGATCCACACACAAGGACATGTTCAATCCACACACCAAACAAATAATAGACACAAGACATGAAGTGAGACATAAAACATGAAAAGCATGCATGCACACATGTAATTAGCCAACATAATGAATCCGTAACAATATCAAAATCCACAACTTATAACCAATAGTATATTGGTTTCTAAGTAAGTGAGCAATATAGATATATTTTATTCAATGTGAATAATTGAGGTATGAATAATAACGGAAAAACAAATAAGGATAAAACATGTGTATAATATACCCCAAATGAGAATTTTGATTTATATACATGTTGTAAAAGGCATGTGCCTTGTTTGGATCTTAGAACTTATTTCTTGTGCTCACTACGGCAAGTCCAATGGATTAAGATAATAATGCAAGGTACTACTATCTTAAAAGGGCATTATTGTTTGTTTATAGTTTATGAGTCTAAGATAGTTAAATAAATTGAAATTGTCTATAAATGGAAACCTCTATGCCATGCATTTACTGATGTAAACTTTGTGAATAATATAAATAATAAACTTGATATAAATAAGTACTAAATAACTGTGCACAAGTTAACTTATGTAAAGAAACTATACAAATCACTCATAGGTCCTAATTTTTGAATTTTCCATGATATTTGAATTTTTTTTATTTTGTATATATGAACTAAAATAAATATAAGTAATGATAAGGATTTTAACTAGTGAGTAAAATAATGGACACCCAATCATTAGGTCCTATGTCTAAGGTAGGATTGGGGACCTTTCACAAATGGAAAGTATCATACTATGGTGATTGAATTGTGTTAAATTCAAGATTCCCTCTATACCATAGGTGACATTATTATAATGATAATTTATAACATATTGTGTATATTTTGTTAACATTATTAACTCTATGGATTTAGGGATCCCATTCTGGAATGTAAGAATCATGTGTTAGTGTCTTATGTGAAACAATTCTTTTAACTAGTAATATCAATATGATACATATAGGAGTAGAAATGCACTCTCTAGAATCTATGAAAAATCTTTGTTGAAGTGGCCTTTCAATGATAGACTTCCTTGGGAGGGTATATATCAAATATTGAATTTTATAAGTAGGTTCCACCTTTTTAGGTGACTCAACTAAAATTTATTATGTATGGACCATATCTATCTAAGTTAGGGGTATTCATATGGGATACCTTTAACTGTGAAGATATCATTGTCATAAATATACTTTAAATGCCTATAAAATGTATAAGTAATTATGTGAATATACTAAATCCAATGGTATCCCAATAAGATATTGAAGACATATGCATTGGGTACTACTATAAACCTAGTTGCCACCTATTATAGACCATCCTATAATGGTAATGTAATCTCACCACTGGAAATCTAAAAGTGACCATTAAATCCTCTTATTTAATGGATGTAGAAATCAAATCTTGATTTATGTATCCAAAATGATAAGTGTGACTATGAACATATTCACACTTGAACCATTATCAATCATGAAATTCTAAATAAGCTAATGATTGAGGTGAGTTTGATGGAACAAAGAATGAAAATGCAAGTCATCATATACTATATCATGTTATTCAAATGTGATGAGTGGCCTAGAGGGAAATTAAGTATGATATGTACCAATGATGCCATTAAAAGGACATGCTACCTCTGTATGAGAATGGTAATAATTTATTTGAGGGTGTGTGTTATATGCATAATGCAATCCAAATGTATATGATATATCATTATCTATATGCATACAAAAAGGATCACTTAATATTTTACTTATTGTACTTTCACATGGTTGTGATTTTAGATTGTCTATATGTGTACCCACATCAATGATGGTTTAATCTATCAAATCATGAATATTATGCCTTAAAGTGATGCACCTACTATTAATGCACCGTGGTGCTCTATGAAAGTATTATAAAGTAATATATTCTAATCCATTTGGAAAAGGATTATTCACATAAATATATTTAATGGGAGGGAGATATATGAAATGGCATTCCAAAATCATTTTGAGTACCTTGTATGCAGCTTCTAATAGATTGGTAAATTATCTCTTTCGAGGAGATGATATTATGATGTGTAGAGTTGGTTCTATAACTACATGAACCGTTTCCTTTTGATCATTCTTATTATCAATTAGACTCACCTTATCTATTGGATTACTTGATTTATTTGTATTAGAATATGTATTTATTTCATATTATCTTATTTATCACCAATAATTTTACTTTTATCTATTTTACTATGTTTTACAAAGCTATAAATGAGAGAATTTTTTTAAACAGGATGAACTCACATATGGGTGGAATAAAACTCTTTTTGAGATAGATTTAATTTATTTTTATAACTTAGGACTTGCCATATTAGATAGAATAGTCTTATATCTTGATACATACTTTGTAAGAGACTAGTTAGATTTATGTTTGAGTTGATGAATTTGAGAACCTTACTCTAAATATAATACCTTACTTTATAGATTATGAATATCATGCATAAGGAATTGTACTTTAGGAGAATAATAATGTGTGTTAACCAAGGGCAATGCTTCCAATGACTTAGTAAGAATTGGCATATCAATATTTTGAAGCCCTTAGGTTTCCCCCCATAGTAAATGGTGGTATTAAAGTTGTATCTAACGAAATCATAGGATTCATGTATTATACAATTAAAATTTAGTGTTTTGATTTATTTCCTCTAACATTTTTAAGAAATTTAACTTTCATATATTTATTCTTTTATATAAAATCCTTTTAACCATATTTTATCCATGTCATTGAATCTATAAATTGGTTCTATTATGGTGATATCAATAGAACTTGAAAAATATTTAACTTGGGGACAAGTTAGTTCTAGACACTACATATGAATTATATAGCACCTCAGTCTTGTACACTTGAAAAATACCTTTTGTTGTTGTACCCTTTATTTCTAAGACCTTATTACCAAAAGGCTCATGTTCACTATCTCTTTGTTCCAAATTAAGTATCTATTAGTCTGACCACTATTATTATGATTAGCAAACCTTATATGGGTAAGTGCATGGAGTTAGGGCACAATTTTGTGGACATATTACATAATGTGATTGCATTATTTAATTAATGTGGTCATGTTATTTAAATTATGGCTTGTCAATACTGAGCCATAATATGATTATGTTAATAAGGCAATTGTGTTATCATTGTTTTTAATAATTTGATAACATTAATAAAGTGATCATGTTCCCTATGTAACAAAAAAAATTGAAACCCAAATGTAAAATTCCTCATTTTGCATTCAATATTTATTTATTTCATATATGTTTCCATTTTATGATCATGTTTTGGGTGAGTGAGGCTAAACCTTGTCAGAATTCATCCCAAAAAGATGCTAATCGATGATGTCTCCACATAGAAGAGTAAGTGATAAAAATCTACACTTTATAGCCCTAAATTTTAGTATTTTATTGGTTATTTTCATTATTTAATTTGTAATTTATTTATTTTAAACATCCCATCTTACTAACACTCCTATTCATCTACCTAACCCTCCTAAGCCTCCATAGATTCCTTTTGTTCCTCTTAGACCTCCACCTAACCCTCCTAAAGTTCCAAAAAATCCCTTAGGTAGTTAGGAGAGACTAATCAACCACATTATGGAAAATAAAATTGAAATTGAATAATTAATTTAAAAAATGAGGGATCCCACATCCACCAATATCCACCACACCTATCTTTTAGATTCCCTAGAAACATTATTAGGTCAAATTGACTCTATAATGAGTCAAATTGATATGTGAGCTTCATATCAAGATAGTTATAGGGCTTATTATGATGAAATTTTATCATTACATGAGGTCAAGAATAAAGACATATCAAAAGCCTCCATTTTCACCTTATTCATTGACCCAACCACCAATGCACCATTTTTAGTAACTACTCAATGTTTTCCAATCCATCGATGCCAACATAATTTAATCACAACTAATTTTTGGGACCGATGGTGGTTGGTGTTTGATTATCCATCATGTGACAACTATGAGGTCCCATTTTAGTTTTGGGAAACTTTAATGTGAGTTTGTCCTCAATGATATTTTGAACTATTTTTATTATAGTGATTTTTAGGGTGGAGGTAAAGGCTTTACATATGATTGAATAGGTGTATGTTATGCACCTAGTCAACCTATAAGGATTTATGTCCAAAAGACATTTGATCCTGAGATCCCCTCTATAGTTAATCATGTCATGGAGATTGACACTGTGCATACACTTAGTTAACTCATTGGTACACTCAATCAACATATGAGTAGGATATTAGAGACTGATGCTAGAGATACACCACCTAGTGTGCATACCCAACCCCACCCTTATAGTTCTTGTGGAGATATATGAACTAGAACTTATGATGACAATGGAATTAGTGCTTCAAAGGCTTTGGATAATATACTTATGAGTGATGATTTTTTGCCACGCACATTTGGTTTTTAGACATTAGCCACTACACAGACGCAAGTATTATTTATATAAATGTCATGTTAAATTTAATTTGTATGTGCATATTTAATTTAACTAACAATTAATTTACATATAAATTGAATAATGTTTATGTCAATTTTTATGTCCCAAGAGGTGATGGTTCCTTCATCATCATATTCAACATTTATAGCATTTTATTTGATGCATCAATTGTTTACATTTTCAAATCTAGCTATTGTCCCATCCACTACTGCATCTATCTCTATTAGGATGACACCTTTTACTTATATAGAGGTAAAATTTTGATTTCATATTATGCTCTATGTATATTTGCCTTGTAATTTTAAGTTAAATTTATCTATCAAGGATATCAAAATTCAAGTATAATAGCATTAAATACACTCTTAGTTTAATAAAAGAGAAAAAATTGTCATATATATCTTTAGTACTTTATATAAAAATAAGTGAGACCTTTTTTACATGAATAGTTGATGGCTCAAGTAGACACTCCTCCATTACTACAAGCCAATATAGACATAGACATTATGGCTACATTTTCATCTGAATAGAAAATGATAGAGGTATATATTAACTTGTAATTTTGAATTTTAAAAATAGACCTATTTTAATAATTTTACTACATACTTGGGGAAAAGATAACTTATGTTAATGTATTATGTATGCAAGGTTCTCTTATGACATTTGATAGTCCCAGACAAATGATTAGTATAGCAATTTATCTTGTTTCTTACCTATATTAGATACCTATTAAAATAACTAAGTCTACAACTAATTTGTTTGAGTGTAAAAAATAGGTTGAGCAGGACTGAGAGCTTGCAGTAAGTGCATGTTTAAATTATTTTTTATTTTAGTTTAAAATTAATTTCTTAACCATTAGTTGAATGTATTTTATGTTAATTTTGTAATAATACTTTTATTTTAATAGGTTCAACTGCAAGTGAACTATGAGCATAGGACCTAGACCTTGGAGAAATCCAAGGCATTTGAGGGATCTCCACCTACTAGCAGGGCATCCTAGGGAGAGTCTTCTTCGAGTAAGGCAAAGAGAGGGAGTCTATTTGATGAATAGGATGTCTTACATGAGATTTTTTTTTTTTTTTTTTAATGTATATATGGAAATTTATGCATTTTTGTCATTGTATATGCATATATGACATTCACCCAACATTAGATATTATGTTGGTAGATGTAATTTTTTGTATGCCTATAATGGTAATCTATGTATTAGTGACATTTTACACAGGTGCATATATTAATTTTTTTGAGTTTTCATCTAAATTATGTTAATCTATCTATTTTAATCTAAATGTTATTTTATATTTCTATTTTGATCTTCCAAACTATTATCTATTAGATCTTGTATTTAATGTTGTACATAAATGAGGATTAAAAAGTTATTCTTTTCAATTATAAAAATGTTGGATCTCCCATATTTTTTAAATTAAATTTTTTATTTGATTGAATGTAAATGAATAATGACACTCTTATCTATTTTACACTTAAAATCACCTATTTACTAATTTTCAATTGATCATTAACACAAATTTATTTCACTTAAATCTCATACCCAATTAGGTTCAAACTTATATAACGCAAAGACATAAAACCATTCATAAATCCCTACAAATTTATCACTTGGATACTTATACCTGTAAGTTGCCTGATATCTTACCTTCACCTAGCTCTAATTATTTTTAGACTATATTTTCTTTAAATTAGGCATATTACTTGTATGCTTTCTATGATTATTGTTCCTTTATATTTTTCCTCACCTCTCAAGTAATATCTATCAATACCTCTTCTACACTCAACTCCTTTTAGTGACCATGTACATGGTCTACTTCTTCATCTTTGTAGATTTATATTTTATAAACTTGAATGATGAAATTATACCTAACCTTGACTATATTGTCTTTAGTCTGATAAAATTCAACCTTATTTAATTGAAACAAAATATTCAGTCATGATATAATGATCCATCTTTGGCCAAAACCCTTTATCATCCCCTAATACCAATTAATGCATAGTTTGTTCTTATATTTTTAAGAAGTCTTTGAAATTATTATTCATATGATCTAATGTATATTAATAGGTTCTTTTCCTCGCATTATGTCTGATCGACAAACCCACCACCCATTTTGGCCTCAAGAACACCCTTCCCAATATAAGAAAAATACAATTTTTTAGCCTATGATTAAACATGCATAAAACAAAACCTATAAGTCATTTTTGTGAACCATAAAATATATCCCATTAATCTGTAATACTTATAATTTTATCCTATATCACCCAAGTATAACCTTTGATAGTAATTTATTGGACAAGTTACAGTGATGGGTCCAAAAATGCAGCTTTTTGGCATTGAACAAGCAACTTCTTGAGCTCCAACAACCATTTTTACCTCTAGGACTTCCAAATAAGAATATATCACTTTTATAACATATATATAGTCAAATAATATGTTATTACATGGCCACAATTTTTAAATCCACCCAAAAATTCATTTTCATTACCGTTCAAGAGTGCAAAAATACTAACAACAAATGCTGTCAAAATTTAAGTTATGGTTTCATAACTATGGTTTTGATGATTCCTAACAAAAAACTCACAATTAAAACACATATTTATGATTGGATTATGTTTAGTACCAATTTCATGGCCTTCCATCAATCTTAATTGACAAACCCACCACCCATTCTGAACTCAAGAATGCCCTTCCCAATACAAGAAAAATGTAATTTTTTAGCCTAAGTTCAAACATGCAAAAAATAAAACTTGTATTTCATTTATGTGAACCTTAATATCCCTCTCATAACTATTTAATCCCTATAATATCACCCTATACCACTCAAGTGGAATCTTTGAGACCAATTCGTTTGACAAGTTATAGTGATAGGTTAAAAAATCCAACTTTTTAGCATTGAACATTAATAAGCAACTTATTGAGTTCTAACTACCATTTTTGCCTCCAAGACCTACACCTAAGAATATATCACTTATATCACATATATATATAAATAAATTACATATTATCACACTACCAAAATGTTAAAATCCACCTCTAAGTACATTTTCACTACCATTTAGGAGTGTGGAAACACTGATAATAAATATTGTCAAAGTTTAAGTTGTCACATAATTATAGTTTTGATGCTTCCAAACCTAAAAATGGAATTGAAAAAAATATATGGGGAAAGATAACATATATTACTAGGTTTTTGGCCTTCCATTAGTCCTAATTGACAAACCCACCAACCATTATGGCCTCAAGAATGCCCTTCCCAATATAAGAAAAATGCAATTTTTTATCCTATATTCAAACATGCATAAAACAAAACATGTAAGTCATATACATGAACCATCAGATCCATCCCCTTCCTATTTAATCCCTCTAATCCCACCCTATATTTATCATGTATAAAATTTTAGAAAATTTTTTTGGATAAGTTATAGTGACAGGTCTAAAAATGCAACTTTTCAGCATGGAATAGGCAACTTCTTGAGCTCCAACTGCGATTTCTACCTTTATGACCTCCACATGAGAATATATCACTTATATCATATATAAATAGTCAAATTACATGTTATCACATTTCTAAAACATTAAAATCCACTCAAAAGTGCATTTTCACTACCATTATAGAGATTTTCTTAGCTTGAAAAATATAAAATTCTCTACTGACAATGCCAACCACATGATGGTGGAAGCTTATCTTGCACCACTAACCTACAAAATAATGTTAGTGATTAATTAAAAATAAAATTCATATGTACTACCTAGAGAATTAAAAACATATACTAAAATTTACTACATTTACATTTGAAAATTCAACATACCTACGTATTTTAATCCAATGAACCACTAGGATCTTCTCTAACCTTGATAGTATCAAGAATAGCTTCATGGTCTGACTCCTAAAATTTCCATGGTTTCATATTAATAGACTCCCATTATATTTTTATAATTTAATATTCATTTCAAGAATCAAATTTGAATAGTGCGGTATCTTCATATGCATTTTAAACTCTTCAAACAACCATTGATCTAATTTTTTATATGATATCATCGAAACCAAGTTACAGTGACTACCACTAACGTGGTGGGAAAATCATTGTTTTCTCCATTTATAATTGGGTTATTCAATTTTTTATTTCTCTTTACACACCAACACAACTAGTGATCAGTGCCCTATTCATTATCCTCATCTACAAGAACTACAAAAACATGTCCTATATTACATAAAACCATTTTTAGTGACAATATGAAGACATATAATGAAAATAAATTATACATAATGGAAAATATTATACTTAGCTACAATAGATCAGATACATGGTCAAATTCATCTGATGATGTCATATTTATAAGTTGTAATGTTGGTAGAACCTAATATATGTTGAATGTAATCAGAGGTTTGGAACTCTAATCATCCACCCACTCTTATGATTCATGTTCATTCCAAATAGATTCCATTCATGAAAAAAATAAACATGCCAAGTGTCTCATATGAATAGTTCAATAAATTGCATTTGAGCTATGAAATTAGTGGAGGCCACTTGAACCTGTTAGAGTCATACAATCCTCATACTTTGCTAAGTGTTCTTTCTCCATTAACCAAAAATGTCTATAAATCCTACTCAACTAATAAAACATCCATGCATTTTTTAATTATGATGTCTAATTGTCTGACCACATATAATATTGATTTAATGTAATGTTCCTTTGACTCAACTACTCATAGAACTTATAAAAACAACCTTACACATACTCTGAATAATGTGATCAGTCATCACTGATATAGAAATGGTACTCCCTTAATATATTCCATTTTTTCTGTATTATCAGGTGCATGCATGAATACTATATGCATGAATATGGAAACTTGTGATGAGTTTTAATACTATGATTGAACTTTCATTTGGGTTTTGAATGTGTTATTTTTAGAAAAGTCAACTACTAAAAAAATCAAACCAACTGGGAATGTACACATGCTTATCTTGAAATGTTCATCTAACCATATAGCCTTGTATGTGTGCCTTGCATATTCATAAACAATTTTCCCTCTAAATTTGACCAAAAACTAGGAATTAGGTAACTTTTTTGTAACAAGCTCACAACTTTTAGATTCTTTGACATCTTTTAAATGATAAGTCACTAATTTATATTTTCTTAAACCAACTAATTCCTATCCAATTTTACTTGTAATCTCCTCATGGATACATTTTTTTTTTAATTTTTGCAATCCACCACTAATGCTACAATTTCTATTTAAACATGATTTATTATAAAATAATTATCCATTTGATCTTTTGTAAAATATAGTTAGAATACATTCCATGGATGATTTTGGTGGAAATTCAATACCACACTCCTAAAAAATGTTGTTAGTATCCAAATTATAATGAATATGGCGAAAAACATCATAGTGCACTGAAAAATCAACATGTTTCCTAGAAAAACAAGTGGTGCGTATGTGATTTAGTTTTACATAAAAAGTTTTGGCCACCTCAAAATATCTTTGAAAAATAGAAATTTATGGATTTTTTCTAAAAACTTAGAGTACAATTATGTTTGAGTCATATCCAATAAATGTTTTAGATGTAGTTCATGATTAAGTGAACCAAATCTTCTCTTCACTACATCTCTTGCATCAGGAGAAACTCTTATATTTTCTTTCCAATTTTGAAAAAGTAACTCTTTGAGAGTATCGACTATAGCCTTGTTCTTTCTTGGAAGTTTATCAAATAATTCCTAGATATCATTAGTATTAGGTTCGTTAAGTCTTTCATGTCTTTAAATTTCTTTCACTAATGTTTTTATATGTATATTAAGTGTTTGGTTTGTTTTTGAAACCATTCATTTTTTCTCTGTTTGGTCCCTTACTACAGAAGTTGTAAGTAGTTAGGTAGCATTACAATCTTGGGTGCATGATTTATGGCCTATAATATGATATGCAACATTTATATTTTCAATAATTTCATTGTTTTCATCATCCATGTTATATGTTCTTAGTCCTAATGAGTACATTATAGGTCTCATCTTAATCAATTTTATTAATGAAACAAATAATTAACATCTTTGACTATCATAATCCAAATTATGAAAGAAACTAACCTAAATTTATTGAGCCAATCTTATTGAATAGTGATCAAACATTTTTTTATGCATTGATTCTAAAATATTTTCATCAACTTCAATCAAGTACTTGTACTTTATACACAATTCTTGGAGGTGTTGTTAATGGTGGAATTTGTTGAGAAGGTATATCAAAACCATTATTACTTTCATTATTTAAAGGTGGGATGACATTTTATTCATTATATTTTTCTATGAAATTTTATTGATTATTAATTTAATCATTATTTGTTTCCATGAAATATTATTCATTCATGGGGGTGTGAAGGATCACACATAGACTCATCATCAACAAAATCAAAAACTTAGATATGTGAATATAAACTTCCAACATTATCTAGTTCATTATTATCAATTTTACTATTATTCATTTCATTATGGTTAATTTCATCATTATTCAATTCATTATGGTCAATTTTATCATTATTTAATTCATTATTTTCAATTGGCTCATTATCTATGACATTTGGTTTATCAATATTAGGGTTTAAACCTTATCTACCATAAAGTTTTTACATTTATATCTTGTCTTTCTCTCTCAAATATTATAATTCCTCTAGTGTTTTTTCTTCAACATCTTCCTCTTCCTCAAATGTCATTTGTCACCCATCAAGGATAATTGATATATTTTTAAAGGTGGGGTCAAAATTACATAGGTCCCATAGGTCCCATAGAGGATTTTTATGGGGATGAAATTCTAGATTTAGGTTAAAAATAGATATTGAAAAGTGAGCTTAGTCTATATTAATAATAACACAATCGTGCTATCCAATAACATGATCATGTTATATAATGCAATCGCATTATACTTAATATTAGGGTGTACTCAAACATAGACATTGAGAAGTGAGTTTTGTCTATATTAAGCATAACATGATCACATTATTAAATAATGTGATCACGTTATCTTTAATAATTGGCTAGGGATAAACATAGAAATTAAAAAGTGATTCTTGTCTATATTAAGAATAATTTTATTCTTGTCTATATTAAGAATAATTTGATCACATTATTTAATAATGTGATCATGTTATTTAATATATATTAAGGGTTAGGGATTAGGGATTAGGGATTACAAGATTAGGTCATAGGGCTTAAAATTTATGTTTTAAGGTTTGGGGATTAGGGATTAGGGTGTGTAGGATTTAGGTTTAAGGGTGTATATAAGGTCTAATTGTTGTATTCCATGTGAAACTAATTCTTTATTCATAGGATGTTAAATGGGACTAAATAAATTGGTAAAAAGGGAAAGTTTATGGTTTACAATTTAGAGTATAGTTTTTAGGGTTTAAGATATAGGACTTAGGTTTAGGGTACATAGGGTCAATTAAAAATATAATATTTAGTCTAAATTATGTTAATTTGGGCTAAAATGATTGGTTCATGGTTTAAAGAGTTTATATTTATGTTTAGGAGTTTAGGGACTAGGAAATTTAAGGAGTAGGGATTAGGGTATATAAGGTACAATCATGAAGGTGATTGGCAAAATTTTGAACTCCTTGAACATAGATCTATGAGTAAAGAATGTGATTTTGGGTTTAATTATCCCCCACATCATCATAGATTGAGCCAATCAATTTGATTTTGTTTTAATGATTTATGTGATTTTAACCAAGTTAATCCATGTGAACCTAATTATTACTATATAAAGGATTTTAATAAGGGATAAAATTATTGAGTTAGGGTTTAGGGTCTATAAATTAAAGAGTTTGAGGTTTAGGGCTTATGGATTAGAGTTTAAGGTAAATGGTATAGGATTGAGGGTTTAAGTTAAATAGTATAGGATTTAGGTTGTAAGATATCAGATATAGGGTCCAATAATCAAGGTAATTGAAGAAAATTTGAACTAGTTATTCACCTATTTGTGATAATTACCTTCATACTTTCATTTATGATAAAAGTAGGGTTAGTTAAGCCATACATGTTACATACATTATATAATTGATTGAGCTATAAATTTGATTTAGGGGATCATTTTTACTTAAATCACACCCCTAATTACACAAATTGACTAATTAGATCGATTCATGATAGAATCAAACTTTTAATTTTGCCCTAAATCATATCTTGCTCTTGAAGGGGTTTAAAGTGGCCTCAAATTCCTCCTCGATTAAATAGATAAACTCTTTGGTTGATTATATATGACATTAAATTAGGGTTAAATTCACTCCAAATCACATCATATATAATTTTAAAAATGTTTATGTGGCTCACTTTGACCCTAATTACCTCGATAATTAAACTAATTGACATGTGCATTCATTAGCTGATGACTTCAAGTTTATTGAGCTCAAAACCACATTATATACATGTAGAACTTGAATATAAGTATATAATGTTTCTTTGATTCAATAAAGATAATGAAATTAGAGATGATCAACCCCAAAATCACATTTTATATTCATGAAAATAGGTTGAAGGGACATGAAATAGCCCTAATTTTACTTTAAATGCACAACTAGATTGGTATTCCAAATGCTATGTTTTGGCCACAAGTTTTAAAATGCATTTAATGAAATCTCATGATAAAATTATCTATATCATAAGGCATGTATTTTTGTGTAATGTAGTCGGTATTAGGGAATATGGCCTACAATTTATGTTTTAAATATTAAGGATTAAGGCATAGGGTTTAGATTTAGGGGTGTATATATTGTCTAATCACTCTATGCCATATGAACCTAATTCTTATTATAAAGGATGGTAATTGGGACTAAATTTATTGGTAAATAGGAAAATTATAATGTTTACAATTTAGGTTATAGTTTTTAGGGTTTAGGGCTTAGGTGTTAGGTGTGGAGCCTAATTATCTTCCAGGATTAGAGGTTAAAAATATGATGTTATTTCAACTGGGTTTTGGATCCCATTCTTTGTATCCATGATGGTGTGGGGGGTTACAAGGGGTTTTACTTTGTATTATTAAAACTTTAAAATTACCTTGTAAAACTATAATTTTGTAGTCAATCTGGGCCATTGATTAAAGGCTTCTAAATCTCACGATACATGTTATGTTTAGGTGTTTTTTACCCTAAAATGTATTATTAAATGGCTAAGATGAAAGATGAAACATCATTGTACATAGAGAGGAGGAATATAAGTTAGATATGTGTAATAGGTTTTGTTGTAGGATTTGTTTCTCCCTTATATCGATGGAAATAATATACTGGACAAGTTTGGTGGATGTAGCCCATCTTGGTGAACCATGTTAAATCTAGTGTTTCCTATTCTATGCATGTTTATGGTTATTTTTTGTATGTTTCATTTATTCATTTCATAGTTTATCTTGTATGTGATTTGGGGATAAATTTGTGTTTTATTTTATCCTAACATTAGGTTTTAATGTATGTATGGTTTAGGTACACAAGGTCAATCATAAAAATAATTGCGGATAATTTGAATCACTTAGACCCATTTGTGACTATATAATATGTTTTTTGGTTGTCATTATACCCTATGTCATCATCAAGATTGAGTGAATTAGTCAAATGGAGCAATCAATTATGTGATTTAGGCCAAACTGAGGCCTTTGAACTTACTTCTTATTCTAAATGATGTTAATTTGAGATAAAATGATTGGTTTAGGGTTTAAAGAGTTTAGATTTATGGTTTAGATTTTATGGATTAGGGATTAACGTATAGGTGTTAAGGTAGATAAGGTACAATCATGATGGAAATTAAGGTAAATTTGACCTCCTTGAACCTAGATCTATGAGTAAAGAATATCATTTTGGGCTCAATTAACCATCACATCATCACAAATTGAGATAATTAAGTCAATTATGGCAATGAGTGATGAAATTTTGACCAATTTAATCCATATGAATCTAATTCTTAGTACATATAAAGTATGTTAATTGGGGATAAATTTATTGGTTTAGGGTTTAGGGTCTATAATTTAAAGGGTTTGGGGTTTAGGGCTTATAGCTTAGGGTTAAAGGTTAATGGTATAGGGTTTAAGGTTTAAGTTAAATAGTATATGGTTTAGGGTTTAATATATAAAATATAGGGTCAAATAACTAATGTAATTAAAGAAACTTTGAGCTACTTATTCACCTATTTGTGATAATTAACTTCATGTTTGCATTTCTGATAAAAGTAGGGTTAGTTAAGCCATACATGCTATATAATCAATTGAGCCATAAATTTGTCTTAGGGGCTAAATTTTATCCAACTCATGCCCCTAATTTTATAAAGTTACTAATTGGATCAATTCATGATAGAATCAAACTTATTTTTTACCCAAATCATATATTGCTCTTGAAGGGGTATAAATTGGCCTCAAATGCCTCCTTGATTACATGAATCAAATCTTTAGTTAATTTTATATGACATGACATTAGGGTTATTTTCACTCCAAATAACATTAAATTTATAATTTAAAATACATTCGTATGGCTCATTTTGACCATAATTACCTCCATAATTAAACTAATCAATATTTGCATTCGTTAGCTGATGACTTCAAGCTTATTGAACTCAAAACCACATTATATACATGTAGAAATTCAATATAAATAAATAATGTTTCTTTGATCCAATTGAGCTAATGAAATTGGAGTTGATCAACTCACAAATCACATTTTATATTCATGTAATTAGGTTGAAGGGGCTCAAAATAGCCCTAATTTACTTTAGATGCATAGCTATATTGGTATTCCAAAGGTTATGTTTTGGACACATGTTTAAAAATACATTTTATGGCATCTCATAATAAAATAAGTTATATCATAAAAAGTATAATGAGTTACACCTTAAAACCAAGTAATTATAAGTATTCAAGTTAACATAATAAAATGCCCATAAATTATTTGAAGTCTAATGTGATACCATGACACCTTAATTGACTATCCAAGGTTAGGGATGTTTCCCATATCATAGGAAATAACACCACTATTAGGGAGCTCAAGAACATATAAGATCATATATAAAATTTAAGGTAAAGATAAAATTTGGGTTTTTGGGTGTTATGAATATATATAATGTAATCATATTAGTAACATGACCATGTTAGTAACATGATCACATTATTAACTAATGTGATCACTTTACTAACATGGTTAATAACGTGATCACATTAATAATGCAATCATGCTATTTTAATTTAAATTCAAAAATTGTTCCCTTTGAATCAAGAATGGCTTGGATTTCTAAGCCAAAGACTTAACCCTGTCAATCTACAACCAAGTCTAAGAGTTCTGATTAAAAAAATTTAACTTCTATCAACAAATACACTATAAATTTTAATGGAAAAATTCAAAAACTTAATACCATCATGATGAGCATGCTCTCCTATTTCCAAAAATATGATTTTTATAATTTTTTGACTAATTTAAGGTTTCAAACTATGTTGATTTATAACTATACTATTTTTATGCCACTACATACAAAAAATATACATGCCTATACATGTTCATGTAATTATTTTTTCATTTATCCAAGTGCAAAAAAAATTATATGGTCACAAACTAGGGCTAACTCTACACACATTAAAAAAAAAAAAATTAAATTTTATTTTTATATTTAGTTATGCACGTCACACAAATGACTATCCATATTTTTTTTAGTTTTCTAGATCTATTTAGTTGCAAAATTTATTAAAAAAAAGTATTCATTGAAAAAATATAAAAAAATATAGGCATCCATCGAAAAAGTAACGGACAAAAATGTAGAGATAAATATATATTATGATAAAATGTAACAAGGAAAAAATGTAGAGAGGATAAAACATTGTAGGAAAAAAACATATTAAAAGATGTGCTCACACAAAATATGACACAAATTTCAACTAAAGATACAAACTCACGAAATCACATTTTCCTCTATTATTTTACTTGTAAATTTGGTGCATTACTTTTGCACCCTGAAATGTTAACTACTATCATCAAAATGAACTAGCTAATAAATAAACAATGTGATAATCACTAAAATGTACCAATTACGCTCTTCACAACATTTTTATGACATTACCAATACTGTTACATTTTTCCTTGTTATGTTTTGTCCTTGTGATGATTTTGTCATACTACATTTTTATCGCTACATTTTTTACCACTACATTTTTGTCCACTACATTTTTGTCCACTACATTAACACATAGAGCCAAAAAATATATGTCCCAAACTATAATATCTTATCTAAATTTTCCCCAAACGGTTACAAACAATAGTAAATGCTACTAAAAAAATGGTGCACTACACGACCAATTATCTACTCTATTTTCTTAAAAAAATAGGATTTCTTCTTTAAATTTTAGATGTTTGACCTAGTTATACTTAACCATTCTAAAAAAAATCAGTGTTTTGGAAACCAGACTCTAAATTTTACATTTCATGTTCTTACACCATCTTTAAATTTGGAGTGTAGATATCTCAAATTATATATAGAAGTTCATATTTATGAAATTTCAAGAAAATCATGTCCATGGATAGGCCAATTTTTGTTCCCCAACTTTGTGCACTTACCCATATACTATGTGAAATGATATAAACTTGATTATTATCCTTCACTACTATTTTTAGACTTTTACCTTTTTTATATCTTCCTAGACACTTGCATCCTAGATAAACACCTATGTCAAATCAAGTTTCCCTTTTTTAAACTAAGTGTCTAGTGCCCAAAACTCATCCAATTTTTAAATTAAACATATCATAAACTTCATCATAAATGATTTAGTGAGAGATATTTTAAAAATAGAATAGTATATATACAAGATCAACCCTCATTCATTCCTCACCTTGTAACCTATAAAATATAGGGAACTCACAAGTCAAATTACAAAAAATATTCAATCAAGCTGTAGACATCGAAATCGTGTCTACTCCCTTGGTCATCCTCCTCGTCCTCGCCCGCTTGGTCCCCTTCGTCCACTTAACCACTCCTAACCCCTGCACACTTATTAATTTAAAATAAACTATTTTAAATTAATAAAAACTCCTTTTCTCTCTCCCCTTGGCACCTCACCACCCTAGGATGCCCTTCTTTGGATTCCCTTCATCCCCACATGACCCATTTATGACCCCCATTTCATCCTCTCATGCCTATTTAGACCGTCTCGACCATTTTCCCATGGCCCTTTGACCTGGCAGTGTGCAAGAATGGGCAGAAGGCTAAAATTAGCCTCTGTCCCCATTCTGCAGCTACTAACGTCGATCATTATTCGGCCGACGATGGTGGTTCTATCGGCGTCGACAGCCTTCAATACTGCATTCCACCTCCCAAATGCAGATCAGATCCACTCTTTCAACCTTCAATCCACCCGACCTTTGATCATTGTCTCTTTCAATCTTCAATCTTTGACCATCTACCACTCTGCCAATCAATCTGCCAATCTTCAAACCAGACCTCTCACTCTCCCTCTCATAGGGCTTCTACACCAGCAATAGCATCAGTGTTCTACACCAGCAACAGGTCCTCCACACAGGCTACATCAACAATAGGTACACGTATCAATAGCACTCCTTCAACAGGCCACATGTATGTATATTGTCTGTGTTCTCATTATGTTTTAAGTTATTGCTTTCAAGTAATATCCCCCCTAGACCAGACAGTTAGACCAGACCAGACCCGAATCCTTATTTCTCTGTCTCCCTATTGCCTCTATCTTCTGTCTGACCATACACTCTGTCCATTGTCCCTGCAACTCTGCCCAAACCTTTGCACAGACCATTAACCAAAACCAGACTCTCTCAGACCATCCAAACAACACAAAAACCTGTCCAGACCCCTATTCAAACCCGTCTATAGACCACAAACCCATCCAAAGACTACTGCCTCGACTGACGCCGGTCGCAGAGACCACTGCCCCAACTGACGTCGGTAGACTAACTGACATTGACAGACCTTGACAATCGACACCGGTAGAACCACCGACGCTGGCGACTATGACCAGGCCGACAACAACATTCAGGTAAGCATGTGCTTCCATTTCCTTTTCAGTCTTTAATCATTTCAGTCTTTTATCATTTTGCTATTTATCAGACATCCTTTTATCAATCAGTGGGTTAACATCCCTCAAGCTTTTACTTCTGGGATCAATCTTTTTCTTGGCAACCCATCATCTCCTCATCTAACACCTTCTTTGTCTTAGTCTCTTTCTCTTGCAGGTGTCATCCTCCACAACCAAAGAGGAGTTCTCATGACGTCTAGATAATGGTGCGCACGACTTCATCCAGGTACACACAAGCCTTAGACCATTTTTTCTTAGTTTCTTATTTCTCTCTTTGAATGTAGAAAGCAAAAATAGCATAGAAACATTCTAGCATGCCCAGTGGGACCCTAGGGTCTTCCTTGGATTCCTTTTCTTTCTGTTCATTTAGGTGCATTAGGTTTTTCCCTTTTCACCTCTTTCTTCTCTTCTAAACGACATCATAAGTAGGATTAAAAAGAACCTTTCTTTCTTTTCTTGCATTTCAAACTAGTCAAAAGTCATATTCTTCAACCCTTTCTCAACTTGTTTTCATTCAAACTCACATTTTGACTTGGGCTTAAAACACATTGCATTTCATTTCTGCTTGCTTGCATTTCTTAGTCCACACTTAGTAATTAATAACCACATCATGAATTAATCATAGTCCAATTTATGTTACACAACCAAACCACTTGCACCAAATCAAACATCAAACTCACTTGAGACAAGGCCCGACTGGGATTTCATCACCCAGCGGATACCTTACCCATCCCGGCAATCCTACTTGGATTTCATCACCAAGGGGAAAGCCCACTCTGTTCTCTGGCAGAGTCTAATCTCTAGGGAAAGTATATTTTGGCTAAGTGAGACCAGCTTATCACTAGGCTAGTGAAGTGAGGGGAGCTTACTCCTTAGCACCAGGCCATGTACAGAACCTAACCCAGACTCTTGAGTGCCTAAACAAACCTGAAACCATCCATAGACTACCTCTTCTAGGACCTATTCTAATAGCCAACCTCCCAAACATCACTTTAAGGCATAAGCCAATAGGATTCTAAAAGTTGATTCTTAAGATTTAACGCTTAGGACCTGCTTTTGTTCTTCTTATTTTTTGTTCCCATCTGCTTGTTTGAGCTAGTGAGGATGTTCCTCTTCCTTTTTTTTCCAAGAATCTTCAAATTTTTTGAGTTTCTAGAAACCACAGTCACTGGCATCGGCTTTTCCACCAACGTCAGACATATTCCCTCTCTGGCATCGGTTATCTAACTGACATCGGCCATCTTTTATCACCGACATCAATTTTTCAACCAACGTCGATCACTGTCACTATCCTTTTTTTCAAAACAGCAGCCTAAAACCCAACCCTTTTTTGGCTAAAACCACATTCTGAGTTTTTGAAATTGGAAAAACACAGTTTCTAGAACCTAACCCTCTTCTTGCCTTGAATGGTTTTGACACGCAGTCTAACCAAGGCTCTTCTTGACCACGCTAGCCATCAACCACTTCCGTCTTCCCCATCCATAACCAGTCGCCTAATGGAGTTCCACTCAGAGACTGAAAGAACTCCTACTCGACCGACCCCAACTCAGCCCCCCATTATCTCTGAAGGGGACCAAGATTTTAAAAGATTCTTAGACCTCAATGTCACAGCCCTCCAAAACTATCTCGCAAGAAACCCAACGCGAGACTTTTCAGGTGAAGTGGCGATGACACCAACACCATCTGCTACCCAGCCTTTTGCCTTAACCATTAACCTGACCATGGCCAATATGCAAAGTTTGGCCTCCCCATCTATTTTTAGACCAACCTCCATCGGGGTTCCATTACCCCCTCAACCATACGCAATTCAACCAAGTTCTACATCATACCAGAACTTGATTGTCTCGACTCCTCACACTCTTGTGCCCATAAATGTAGGAATGTTTACCTCTCCTTTTGCCATTGATATCATGCAACCACCTTTGGCGATATCCAGTCAACTTATGCCTTCTACCTTCATGACCCAGCCACCCTTGGCCTCCACTTCTGTCCCTGCAACTAGATACACATATGTTGCGCCCCTACAAGCGCAATCGACTACGTCGTATGCCCCTTCTACCACCTTTCAAGTGCCCTACAACCTAGGGGGCACCCCATCCACAAATCCGTTAGCAGATCTCATCAAAATGTTGATGGACAAAATGTCCAATCTCGAGACCTTTATTTCTTGTTCATGCAATGCTCTCTCGTATGAGCAAATTTGCAATGAACCCATCCATCCCTCTGTCCCGATCTGACCATACCCCAACCATTGAGAGCTTCCTAAATTTACTCATTTCCAGAGTAAGGAAGACCCACAACAACATCTATGGGCATTTAGACATACCTACTATCTCATAGCCCATAATGATGCATTACTTCTATGCATGTTTCCCATGTCGCTTTCTAGCCCTACCTTTTGACTGGTATAACTCTCTTACTAGACATTCTATCTTTTCATTCATTCAACTTGCCCAATTATTTCTTGACCATTTTTCTATCAATATCACCAAATATGTCTCAATCATAGATCTCTACTTTGTCAAGCAATTTGATGATGAATCAATAGTTGATTTTGTCACTCGTTGGAGAGGCTTGATTAACTAGCTCACCTTCTCCTTGCCTCAACTTGAGCTCATCGAGCTCTTTTCTCGAGCATGTGTCAGGCACATCTCATCCACCTTGTGGATTCAAACATTTTGCACTTTTGACGAAGCTTTCACCATGGCCCAAAAGCTCAAACTCTGTGCCATTGAAGAGGATAAGGTCAAATTGCATAATACTAATGCAAGAACCAATGACCCTTCTTCTTCCAGACCTTCTTCCCACTCCAAACCCAAAGGAGTGGCCAACACTATGGTCATTAGATCACCATCCTCGACAACAACTAATCACTCTCAACCTTCTACATCTTTAAGCATCACCAAACAATTCCAACAATGGTACATCCAGCGTTCATACACTTCGCTTGGAGAATCATACGCTTTTGTTTTGGAAAAACTAGTCAAGCAGGGGGTCCTCAATCTCCCTCCAATCTGACCACCTCAATTCGACCCTTCAAAAGCCCTCCCTATATGGTATATGGAGGCCAACTTCTGTCACTATCATCGCATCCACGGCCATGACATCGATAATTGTCGAACCTTCAAAAACATAGTCTAAGACATGATCGACAAGGGGGATCTTATTTTGGATAACCCAAATGCCCCACGCAACCAACACATTGACATCTTCAAGAAACCATTCCCAAACCATCCTCTTAATCAAAATAATGTCTAGACCATGGCTGATAGCTCTCACGAGCATGATATACACACGATCAACATGGTCTCGCCTCTTATCCCTGACCAACTGCCTTCACAAGTGGAAGACCCTTCTTCCCCTATTTCTCCTCCACAGGATGAAGAACTTTCTTCTCCTATTAGTCCTCCATTGACCTCTCTTATATCGGAGGATGCCTTGACCATACCTATGCCATTAGCCACACCTTTGTCTTTCCTCCTACCAATGGAGGACCCTACCTTGCCTACTCCTTAACCACAAGTAGAGGGCACCATCATCCCTGTCCTCTACCCTCTTGAGAAGCTGCACTCTCCTATTTATTCTCCACCAAGAGAAGACCTAGTCTAATTGCCCATTTCGATTGAGGAAGACCCCGTCATAGTTTCTTCTTGCCTTTTGCTAGAGATTGCTACATCTCACTCACCTCCGTCCACATCTGAACCCAAACCCGTATCTAAACTCACCTCACACAATGGTGGCCCTCAGCCCAAACCAAAGAAGGTCACTAAACTACACCAGAGGACTCCTCCCCCACCTTCATCATTACCTTCAATTTTGGGCCTGCATCCATCCACTTTAATAGGAGTGCTTCCTACTCCCATACTTCACAGAGGTAAGTCGCCTCCATTACTCTCTCAACCCATCAGACATATATCTCCTCCAATCCATCGACCAATGCCTCTTACGCCTCTCAAACCAAAGACATCAACCCCCTCTGCAACAAAACATCTAGACCCATTAGCAGGTTCTTATGCCTTACTGTTACGATAATTGTTGCAGTCTTCTCGCATCAATCTTTCATCGCTTAAACCATATCAATCTCTCAGACCAAAACCACCCTGGTTTGATGACACTCAGATTTTTGCATATCATCACACACTTGGGCACAACACTAAGCATTATTGTGCCCTCAAGGTTGTCATTCACCAATGTCTAGGGAATGACACCTTTCTTCTCGACCATGTTATCAACAAACCTTCAACACTGCCCCACTCATCGACTCTTAGATCAAGACCATCTTGGTTCAACAACTCTAAATTTTGCCACTATCATCACACTCTGGGACATGACACTGAGTGTTGTTGTGCTCTTAAAGTTGTTACTCATCAACATCGAAGAAAGGATACCCTTCTCATCAAGGATCCTCTTGACCACCCCTTCGCCAAATCATCAATACCGACCCATACTTCTCCAACTTCATCACCTAAATCGGGATCCCCACGCCAGACTATGGTCCCTTTGCCACATTTAACCCCCTTATTCAACATCAACACAGTCAATCTAACTACCAAGCCTCATCTAACCTTGACCAATTTGTCAAACATTCTCCCTACCCATTGGGGGAATTCAACATTCATCCAAGCCTCGACCAACCTTTCAACCCAGTCTCGACCAAATATCAATCACTCTTTTAATCCCAAACCTTGACTACACATTCAACCCAGCCTCGACCAGTCTCAACCAAATCAATCAACCAACCTTTTCACCCAATCAATTGACCAAGACCTCAACCAAATCTTGACCAAGACATTGACCAGACATTCACCCAAACATTGACCATGCCATCAACCAGACCATCGACCAGACACTAACCAATCATCAATCATGACCTCAATCAATCTTCGACCAAACATTCAACCAATCTCGACCAATCAATGACCATATTAATCATCAACCCATCCAACATCAATACGTGACCAATATCGAAGAGGCAAATGGTGCAAGTCTGCTCCTAATTGATTCGGACCTTATCATAACGCATAAGCATGGCCCAGGGACTTATCAGAACCTGAACCCCCTTTTATGCCTTGCATCTTCGACCATTCTATTGTTAGTCGAATACTTGATCACTTGACATTTTACTTGAGCTCGTCCCTTGAGTAACCCCCTCTCATTGTCATTCTTATTCCTTTCAACCCTTTTTCCCAACACCTCGTCAACCCTTTTTTGTCAAGCAATAATGCTTTGTCCTAATAAAAGGGAACCTTTAAACCTCTAGAGGCTCGTCCATGGCTAAACTTCAATCAACAAAACATGTCAAAAAATGGGATACCTATCATATCAAAGGTCATAAACTCTAAATGTAGACTTCTCCCTTGAAGGACAGCTACATAGTTTCTATATTACTAGACTGCTCCCTTGAAGGACAGCTAGGCCAAAGTCACATCAAAAACATATAAAGCAAAAATATAGACCACTCCCTTAAAGGATGGCTATGACTAAATATTGCTACAGACAACACTCTTTTTGAAGCTTCCTACATTGATCAGCTTCACATATCTGACCACCAAGCAAAACAACATCCCTACGTGGACTTCTCGCATCGATCAGTCCACCATCAAAAAAAAATGACTGACAAGTTATCAAGTCATGGACATGCCTATAGTCATTCTTAGGTCACCTATAAAAGGGGCAAGGTTCTTCTTGCCATAAAAGGGGTTACCCCTTCCTCTCATATCACATAATTCATCTTATCACCCCAGCATACTCAAGGGATTTCAAGCTCACTTAACGTCAAGTGACTCGACTACTTCTCCAACATCAACCATGGTCAACGATGCAACGCATGAATGGGGCTCTTTGTTCTAACAACCCCTATCCATGCTATCATTTTGGTCCTTGTCAATGAAAGAGCGATTCACCTTTCACTTATCTTTCACACTTTGGTCACATTCAACCAAACCTTTTTTCTACCCAACCAACCAATCTAAACATTTTCAGACTGACATCATGACATCAGACATCATCATAGTCCATTTCAGATAGTTTTTATGGACACCAATACACATGGAAACTATCAACTAGACACAATTTATGTTAAGCATAAACCAATACTTGTTGAAGCATAAATAGACCTCAATTCATTTTTAGCATACATCCATCATGACTATGGACAATTGCTAGGGATGAAAGACCCTTGACCAATGTTATAGAATACACCATTTGGAAAAGGTTGTAACATCTTTTTCTCCTCATCATTTCGACACATGACCAAACCAATCATCGACCAATTTTGCCTCTTTGTTTGAACTACATTGGTCTGAGGCCCTATGATCATGGCTATGTAGGCAACACTTAGTTGACATGATGTTTTCTGGGGTTAGCTCATCCATCCCATTTGTTTGTCTCTCAGATGGACAAACCCCTTTTTTTCTTCATCAATCGACCTTGACCTTAACCAAGACCAGCCTATCGACCTCTTTGACCCCTCTGTCTGAACTACATTGGTCTGAGGCCCTAAAACTGGGGCTATGTAGGCAGCACTCAGTTGACACGACATCCTCTAGAGTTAGCTCAACCACCCTCATTTATTCATCTCTCTGATGGACAAACCCTTTTTTTCTTCGACCTCGACCTTAACCTTGACCAAAACCAATCATTCAAACCTTTTGACCTCCTACCTACCACTTGGACCCTTCATTTGAACTACATTGTTCTGAGGCCCTAAGACTAGGGCTATGTAGGTAGCACTCAAATGACACGACGTCTTCTGGGGTTAGCTCGACCACCCTCATTTGTTCATCTCTCTGATGGACAAACCTTCTTTCTTCCTTCTTTGACCATGACCTTGCCCTCAACCAAGACCAATCCATTACCTTTGACCCTTCCTCCCTTTTAGGGAGAACTACATTGGCCTAAGGCCCTTTACACAAGGGCTATGTAGGCATCACTCAGTCTTCTGAGGTTAGCTTGGCCACATCCTTTCATCCATCCATCCACTTCAACCAATGACCATTGGAGATCATGCCTATCTCCTCTGACCATGACCACTTCTAAGACCACTTTGCCTTGGCCATTTTTGCATGTATGCTACCTCGTGAATGGTTAGCAAAATTGTGCACAGACTATTTTGACCCTCACAAGTATAGGATCGCAAGCTGGTTGATCCGCACTACTTGTGACATTTTCTTATTTTTGGGAGCACTTCCTGAGCCTGAGATACCTGAAACACGATGATCCATTGGAGCTTCATCTTAGATTGAATAACCCGATCAGCTAAGACTAATGCTGGGGCCTGGTTATTTCAATTTTGGCACTCCTCGACCTTTGACCTGTGACAATTTGACCTAACCATCTTGTGAAGTGGTATACACATAATCATAACTTTTGTAGTGTTCACACTCCATCTTCACGTTTTTTCATCCACTCTTTGTCAAATCAACACCCGATTTCAGGTTTGCTTCCCTCGACTCCTACTTTGAGGGGGAATACCTCATCCATAATCAGGGCAACCAACCCTCCTATTTTTGTCTTGCAGTTCACTTGAACAACCAACAAGATGAAATCAACCTTATCCCACACCTAGGGCAACCAACTCTTATTTTTGTCTTGCAGTTCATCCAAAACAACCAACAAGACAAAAAGGGGCAAATGTAGACATTGAAATCGTGTCTACTCCCTCGGTCATCCTCCTCATCCTCGCCCGCTTGGTCCCCTTCATCCACTTAACCACTCCTAACCCCTGCCCACTTATTAATTTAAAATAAACTATTTTAAATTAATAAAAACTCCTTTTCTCTCTCTCCTTGCCACCTCACCACCCTAGGATGCCCTTCTTTGGATTCCCTTCATCCCCCCATGACCCATTTATTACCCCCATTTCATCCTCCCATGCCTATTTAGACCCTCTCGACTGTTTTCCCATGGCCCTTTGACCTGGTAGCATGTAAGAATGGGTAGAAGGCTAAAATTAGCCTCTGTCCCCATTCTATAGCTACCAACATCAATCATTATTCGGCCAACATTGGCAGTTCTATCAGTGTCGACAGCCTTCAAGACTGCATTCCACCTCCAGAACGCGAATCAAATCCACTCTTTTGACCTTCAATCCACCTGACCTCTGATCATCATCTCCTTCAATCTTTAGTCTTTGACCATCTGCCACTCTGCCAATCAATCTGCCAATCTTCAAACCAGACCTCTCACTCTCCCTCTCATAGGGCTTCTGCACCAGCAACAGCATCAGTGTTCTACACCAGCAACAGGTCCTCCACACAGGCTACATCAACAATAGGTATAGGTATAACAGCACTCCTTCAGTAGGCCACATGTATGTATATTGTCTATGTTCTCATTATGTTTTTAGTTATTGCTTTCAAGTAATATCCCCCCTAGACCAGAATATTAGACCAGACTAGACCTGAATCCTTATTTCTCTGTCTCCCTATTGCCTCTATCCTCTGTCTAACCATACACTTTGTCCATTGTCCCTGCAACTCTGCCCAAACCTCTACATAGACCATTAACCAAAACCAGACTCTCTCAAACCATCCAAACAGCATGAAAACCTATCTAGACTCCTTTTCAGACCCGTCTACAGACCACAGACCCATCCAAAGACTACTGCCCCATCTGATGCTAGTCATAGAGACCACTGCCCCAACTGACGTTGGCAGACTAACTAACGTCGGTAGACCTTGACAACCGACATCGGTAGGACCACCGACGTCGGTAGGACCACCGACGTCGGTAGGACCACCGATGCCGGTGACTGTGACTAGGCTGACAACAACATTCAGGTAAGCATTTGCTTCCATTTCCTTTTCAGTCTTTAATCATTTCAGCCTTTTATCATTCTACTATTTATCAGACATCCTTTTATCAATCAATGGGTTGACATCCCTCAAGCTTTTGCTTGGCAACCCACCATCTCCTCATCTAACGCCCTCTTTGTCTTAGTCTCTTTCTCTTGCAAGTGTCATCCTCCACAACCAAAGAGGAGTTCTCGCGATGTCTGGATAACAGTGTGCATGACTTCATCCAGGTACACACAAGCCTTAGACCATTTCTTCTTAGTTTCTTATTTCTCTCTTTGAATGTAGAAAGCAAAAATAGCATAGAAACACAAGCATTCAAGTGACCAAACTTGTCATATCTATCCCTATTTCCATATCAAGAATAGGATTAGTATCTCAAAGGTATGAGGTTCTTAATGAGTATCCCATGAGCCATATTTTCCAAGTTACAAGCTAGGTCACTCTATGCACTTGCTTATCACACAGTTCATCTTCACATACACACAAGCCAACACGTAGGGGAAAAGTACATTAGTTTGAGTCCCTTTTTAGGAAATTGTCTATTTAGGTGGCATTCATTGATATAGGGGTCCTTGGGAAAACTCAACACCATTTTCCCACTATCCCATTTTTTCCAAAATCAATCCAAAGGTAAGGAAGCTAGGGTTTGATCATTTGATAAAGAGATACAATCTATGTTTATGATCTATACACACTATAATAAAGGTGATAGAAAACTTAGAAGGCTTTAAGTGTTTGCATCCATATCCAGTCACTATTCTAAACTAGACACATATGTCTAACTAAGACACCATCATCGATGTAACTATGCATATCTAACACAATCATCTGAGGCCACAAGTGAAAATTTCTAGAATTTGATTAATGTTCCAAAATTTTGATCTGGTCCAATTCTAGCCTATTTGAAACCCATGTATGCATGCACATAATAAAATAACTATGTACTATTATTTTCAATTTATTACAATATCAATCAATATTTTTACTTTATATATTTAGCAAATCTCAATATTATAGATTTATAATAATATAATTTTGATTTTGAAAAACATTGGCATATTATATATCTATTTATCAATATTATGATTATTCAGTTGTATATTATTAACCTTATAGTACCATTGTAAAAAAAAAATTTAACTTTAAATATTTGGTGAAATCGACCTTTGGTCTCAAAACCCTATAGTTGACCTAGGGTTTCGTGATTTAATATGCATGATTTTTCTAATTTTTAATTTCAAAATACTCAAAATTAAAAAATCAAATTTTACATCTTATACTTATACTCAATATGGATGCATCTATAGGCTATTTTGCCTCCAATTTATAATTATAGTTTCGATTTGCTATTATGATTGCTTAATATAACACGTCATCCAGTGTAATAAATGAATCCATAAATATGATTAGAGTGTTTTAAAATAAATGAAACATCAAATCTCTCTTTCTAACACTTTTTAAAATAAAATAAAGTTGATATCATGATGTCAACATGCATGCTCTCAACCATATGTTCCACCTAACTCCTATTTGAATGAAAACTACCATCTTCCACCAATTATTAACCCATGACTTATATTATAATTTGTGGTCCATGTTGATACTACACAAAAAGGAAAAGGTTCACAACCTAATCTGCCACATGTTAATAATCAATAGGTGCCTCCCAAACCTAAACTTGTGTTAAAATATAAGGGATATAAAGTTATTAAGCAATTGAGGAAGGTGCATGATAATATATCAATACTTGAACTTATAAATAAATCTACTATCTATAAGGATATCCTATATGAAGCATTGTCTTATGCGCAAGTTTAAAGTGACATTAAAATCTCAGAAATAATGCAAAACTCATCATCTTTGATCCAACTGATTCACCCTCCAAGGATATTATTGACCATTACTTGCATTTTCTTATAAAGTGAGTTTGTATAACAAAGGAATAAAAATATTTTTTATTAATAATAGATTAGGCATAAATATTTATAACACAAATTTTGTAACTAGCTTGGGCATTAATACCAATCTTATTAAAAATTTAGATATCCATATCAAATGGTTTGATAATTTGCATAGCTCTCCAGTTGGCCAAAATAAATTGGATGTGACATTGGGGCCAAAACTAGTTCCAACTACATTCCAAGTAATGTCCCAAACCTTATATTATAACTTATTTTGGGTATATCATGGATACACATAATGGACTCCCTACCATCTACACTAAATCAATGTGTAAAATTTATACATGATGGGACCTTGTTAATGATTCCTACAAATGATGAACCATTAATTTTTTTAAATGATACATTCCAGTATAGAGGGAATTTATAAATTGGTGCCACCTAAATAATGTATCAACTTGAGAATGTGCAAACCTAAAAAATGGGTGAGTCAAGCACAATGGCTCATTTACCTCCAAATATAAATAAGGAACTAACCACTAAGGTGCACATGGATTCACATCAAGATCAAGATCAATTACAAAAGGAACCAGTAATACCAAAAGAAAAATAAAATCAAACATTTGAGTTTCCTTTAGTATTCAACACCTATTATTAATATGGTTATGTTTTAGATTACTATGATAGTGATGATGATTTATCCTATGATATGACAGATGATAAATTAAAAAAAACATAACTTTAATCCACTTTAGCATGTTTTGCATAACCTATTCTCACCTACATGTCCTAGCACAATAATATAAATCCACCTTAGAGGATGAAGAATCTAATCAAAATAAGGGTGAAGATAAAATATTATATGAGCATGTAAATGCTTGCTAATCCATACATCCCTCTTGGTCACAAATATTGAGTCAACTTTACAAAGGAAAAATGCAAATACAACATGTAAATAATGAGGAGGTCTCACATAAGAATCAATAATAGATTTTATAGATCATAATAAATTAGGACATTCCATATACAATACTTCATATATTATTTAAACATAAGATGACATCATTACCTCCTAATATGCATAGATCAGAAAGCAAACTTCCTCTTAAAAAGGGAATACCATATTTTAACTATCATCAGATCATTGTCCATAATACAAATAAATGTGAGGCATTACAAAACTAAATTCATAAATATAAGGAGGGTCATATACAAATTATGTCTGAGAAAAAAAAAGATATAAAAATTCCAAAGGTTCATAAGAAAATCATCCTTAAAAGTTACCAAGGCATGAAACTTCAACTATTACTACTTCTATTCATGGCATATATTATAAACATCTCAATTTGGATAGGAACGATTGGGATACAATTTGTAGCACCACATTTCATCAACAATTGGGACATAATACAAATGAATTAACGTATTCACTATTGATGGTAGAAGCTCATGGGTACATCTACCTAGCAATCACATATGGACCACAAGTGGTCCCCATGATCATATGAATATTATATTGGGAACCACATTTGGCATTAAAATTTTCACAACATTGGTTCACCAATTGGAATCCAACATTGAATACTAAAGATATGTGTTTCACCTTTACTATTAGCAATAGGGAGATTTACCTACACCATGATGGATATAGCCATCCCCATACTAACAACTTCCCAAAATTAATTGTATATAAACATTGACGAGGTGATAATGAATAACTATAAGCGAAAGTTTAAAAAATGTCTTAAGTGATCCTATAGCTTTTGATGACAAAGACTTCCTTGAATATTCCTTTCAAATGTTCAAAAATTACAAAACAAAAAATTCAAAAATCTAATAATATTCATAATTTCCATATTTTATTAGGTCCTTGGAATCTATGTTGTTTATTACATGTTGGTAGATACTGTATAATTTATTTCTATATACACATATATGTTTCAGGCATATTTTGAGTGTGATATAAGCATACCTAGACATATGATATATTCACATGTGGATGTTGATATTTCCCTCTATTCACATCATTGGTACAATGGGGGCATCCTTTTCTTTGATAATGATACACCCAAGTTACATTATTATATAATGAATTATATTATTATGTTTGAACTTATATAGTTACACATGCCTTTATCCATGCTTAAATATTTCATAGTTTACTTGGTATGCTATGTACTTAACATTTTTTTATAACACTTATATCTAAGTACTAGTATGATATGTTTATTTTTCTTCATTATGATTCCATGATTTCCTATTTTTCACTTCTTTGAGTGTTGTCCTTGCTTTCTATTGTATTGCATTGTATTAATTGTTTGATCATTTGAATATGTTCCATTTATTGTGGCCCTCATGCCTATGTTTTCTTATTATGACATATGATTCTATCTTATTTTGTTTTTTATGGAAATTTAAACATTTCCCTTATGTAATTTAAGTAAGTCATGCCCTTCGATTGTGCAACATTTGAACATGCCCATTTTATGTAATCTCCTTGGACCAGTGTCTTTTGTCTTGCATTTGAGTTCTCTTGTGTGTGTGTGTGTGTGTGTGTGTGTGATTACTTTATGAGATTGTACTATTAGTCTCTATATGTTTTCATGATTTGTAGCATGCATATTAGGATTTGATGTGATCACATACTATATACCTCATTACTATATCTACATAGATGAGTTAATCCTATATACTACATGATCCATATATAGATTATAAAGTTACATAATCCTCTTGAGGTAAGGTAACTATTAGTTTCTACTTCCCCTCACCTCAAAATTGGGGGCATTTCATAGAGGCATGGCTTACACATTTTCATAGTTTCAAATTATAGTGGGGGAATTTTATGGAAACATGTTATCCATAGTTACATTAGTTCTTAGATTCTCTAGATTCAGTGGAGGCATATCATGGAGATATGTCCTCCACACATCAATAAATTTCAAGTTGGCTGAATTTCTTAGTTATCTAATTAAGATACACATTTGTGGTAGTATTCTATACATTGGTGTCAATATTATACTTAGGTTTTAGATTGATTCATATATTGATTTCATGAAAAGAGAACTTTAAACTATAAAATCAAATTAGGTTTTAGAGTTCAAACACTGCTATGGACTTTAATCATACACAATATGGAAATTTATAGACTTTTATTGAGACAATCTACCATAATAGTTGGTTCTCCTTTTGGAAAGGTTGATGTGATTAAATCATTCAATATTACAAATTTTAGAAGTTTGAAGTGATTAATGTCATCACCCCACATTAGATACCATTACATTGTTTCATGTGACATTACAATAAAACTAATTTGGTTATTTTAGTTAATTGTTGGATTTGGATGAGTTATTCTGATGGTTACGACCTTGTTTGTTTGATATACTTCAGTTACAAAATGAGATTTATTTATAGCATGTTATTGTTATAGATGACATTCTAACCATATTGTAGCTATTATTTTGAGTTAGATGTACTTGTCATTCTTAGTAAATATGGATTTAATTTATTATTGTAGTTAACTGATTTATTAGTATAGCTTATGATTATGCTTAATTTATAGTTGTAGTATTTAATATTTATTTATATCAAAAAATTATTTTTATTAATATTTTATGCTCAAAAAGATGTTGTTGATGTCCATGATGTGGTTTTAGGGACATGATGATGAGCTAGACTTGGTGGTGGGTTTTGGCCATTAGGACAATGGTGAGTGATCGATGAATGATTAGAAAAAGAGATTATAGAAATACATCAGTGTCCATTTCTATGTTGTGATTACTTTTGTAATTAGTCTTGTTATTATCATCTTCATTTATGTTAGTTTCAATTTTTTTTGGGCTTGATCTTGATGTAGTTGCCATTGATTATTTCATGCTTGATCATTTATAGCTTTGGTGTGGGCATAGTTTATCTTGTGTGGTTTCTAGTTGATTTTATCATCTTGATTTCATCCTCTTATTGGGTTAGTTAGGTGTTTGTTGGAACTTGAATTTATTGTTTGGTGTGATATCTTCTTCACCTTTAGTTTCTTTCACAATGTTGCATTGACAATGTTATGGATAACCTAGTAACTTGACAACATTAGATTTTGACTAGATAAGATATCTAGCTTTACCCATGCATTATGATTTGGGTTGTATTTGAGTTGGGCCATTTTTGTATCTATTATTACCATAATGGAAATCCATTCCACTCCTCCATCAAACCACTCCATGAAACTTATGTTTTACTTAATTTATGGGTGTTGTCAAACTTCCCAAGGGAAACCATTAGTTTGGTGCAGTGGCATGATGTGGGAGGAACATGGGTGTTTCAAGATGATTGGATGGTTGAAGTTGCAAGAGGAAAAATAATAAAAAAAAGGGTAATTTTTACACACATGGTAGTTAATAGAATACCAAGTAAGGGTTGTTTTTCTTTTTTTTTTTTCAGTTGATTTTTTTGTATTTGTTTTCTTCTAGAGCCCATATAATTTGAAAATGCACATTGTAAGTCCATAATGGATTTTGAAGACTTCATGGTGGACCTATAATGAATAATATTGGTGTAAGGTTTGGTTTAAAAAGATATATTTTGATTTT
Organism: Torreya grandis; assembly: GCA_037957365.1. Taxonomy (NCBI): domain Eukaryota; kingdom Viridiplantae; phylum Streptophyta; class Pinopsida; order Cupressales; family Taxaceae; genus Torreya; species Torreya grandis. The sequence continues at coordinate 347,561 of JARHVA010007197.1, read as the reverse complement.
TTAAAAGTGCTTGGGTTCTATTATGCCAGTTTTAAAATCTTATTTGGTTGATCTACTCTTACTAGTTATTTTGTGATCTTTAAACACATGTATGTACCTTCAAAGTTCTAGGTAAATTGAATCCATTTTATTTTATTGTGGGTTTATGTATTGAATGATAATTGGGGGTTTTAGATCAATTTGGGGATTTTGTTAAAATAATGGTTTTGACTATAATTTTGATTGGGCATTTAAAATCTTACTATAGGTTATTATTTTAAATAAATTATAGGTCTGTTAGATCATGGGTTTGAGTTATATATATATATATATATTTTAATTCTTTCCCTTAATAGGGTGACATTGTTTATTTTGATTAAGGAAGTTATGTTTGTTTAATTCTTCTTAGTTGAGCCATTGGTTACAAATCATAGGTTGGCTTCTTCTTTTGGTGGCATGATAATTGAATCCCCTTCTCATTGTTGTTTTATGAGCATAGAAATTTTGGTTTTTATTTTTGAATCTTTCATGAAACCACATATGTGGTAATTTTATTGAATAATAAGAATCAATAATAGCCATGCATGTGGTAATGTTTGTGAATAATAAGAATCAATAATGTAGTTTTGTGTAACTCAAATTATCTTCTCAAATTTTTTGAGTAAAATTGTTGAATGTTATCATTATAAAAATCCATGAGAATAGTGATCCTAGATCATGTCATGAATACATAAGCAGGTATCCCTAATTGATGGGAATAGACTTTGCATAACATGTATTTATGGTAGAATGTCAAATAGATTGTATTGTACTGATTTTGGATATAAAATTGAAGATTAAGTATTTTTGTTCACATAATTATGTAAATCATTGAATGTGTAATCTTAGTATGACGATTCTTCTATTTTGAATTAAACTCTTTCTATTTTTACTATATTTGAATATTCTTGAGGTTTGACTTGTACACTTGGGTTAGAGTTTATCTTCTTTACATGGTCATAGAGTAGATTATTTTATGTCAATTAAGGCATTTGGTTAAGGATAAAAACTAGTATTAGTCCTTTTATAAAGGTCATAAAATAATATTTGAGTGTATGAATGTATGTTTAGTACACTGTTACACCTAGTGTACTTATTTATTAGTTAAAGTAACTTATTGATAGTATACTTAGGATTTTTCAACCTTGGTATAACAAAATTATGGCCTTAATAATTTTTTTTTATAAGTTTCCTTATGCTAGGTTTTAAATAATTTTGAGTAACTTAGAGTTGATTTTTTAAAAAATGGGTTATTACATTTTGGTATTAGATCCCAAGTTTATGTGCTCTAAGAAACTTTGAAAACTAAATTTAGTACTTATACCTACCTACTTTTTTGTTATAATTCACCTCAGGATGGTGAGAATAAGACCTAGTGGTTTAGATAACAACAATAACCCAAGAATGGATAATCTAGGTAGAGGTAGAGGTCATGAAGCCCAAAACCTTAACCTAGGTAGATAGGAACCTCTTATTAATAATTTTGGAAGTAATGTAGGTAAATCTTTTGTTAATTGTCCTAGAAGGAAATCCAACTTATAATCAAGAAGAATTCCTCAATGGGATATTAACTACTTTGATACCTTGAAAAGTAACATATCATCCCAAGAATGTAAGTTGAATAATCTTGAGGTGTTTGAAAATAAAAATTACCTTGAATAGATGAAGGGAAAGTTGGGGAGTAAGTAATATAAGAGATGAATTTATTAGTGGTTGACCCCATCATTAAGGAACTTAAAAATATCCCACATCCTACATTATTAGGTGAATAATCAGGGGATGTAACTGATGCATGGATAGTTAACTTACATAAATACTTTAATTTTCATAACATCCACTCAAATGTGAAGGTGAGGATAGATATTTATTACTTGGTTGGAGCTGTAGCTATTTGGTGGAACCATATATGTGTTTTAGAGGGTTATCAACCTTTGACACTTACATGTACTATTTTTTAAAATTGGTTTTGAAATAGGTATCTTAGTTTCAATTTTAAAAAACAAAAGATAATAGATTTTTAGTTACTAAATTAAGAAAACATGTTTGTAACATAATATGAGAATAAATTATTGAATTTGTTACATCACGTGAACTATATGCATGATGAAGAAACTAAGGTAACAAAGTTTAATCTTATATTAAGGGAAATATTGATGCATGCTATCAATATTAATAACCCAAAAACATTGAATGTTACCATCGAATATGCTCATAAGGTAGAAGAGAAAGAAAGGTCTCAACAGAATGTTAAAGACAAGATTTCAAACCTAATAGATAACAGTCTAAAGATAAAAACATTTCTCTTTCACCCAAGAATTTCAAGAAAATTGATCAGAACCAAATAATTACTTAGATTATTAGTGATTTTAATAAGTTTTAAGGTCACAATAAAAATTTTAAATTTCAAAATTTCACTAAAACTAGGACTTTTAAGAAAAAATAGTCATAAGGAAATCAAAATCTATCTACCATAGGGGAAAAATTATACCTTTAACACTTCATAGTACTATAGTATTCTAGGAATGTGGTAATAACCACTACCAAAATGACCATCCTAAGTTATAGCTAGAGAAATCAACTAATCATAGGGTGTATGTGGTTATAGATAATAAGAATGCTAAATTTCAGGCCACCCCTATTGAAATAAGAGGTAATCTAGCTAGCTTTTTGGTTTCATTTATAATTGATTATAGTTTAATGAATAGTTTTATCTCTCCTAATTTTGTTAATAAATGTAAATTTAATTCTATAATTCTAAAATAAGGATGGGAGGTTGAATTCAGTATAAGTAAAAGGGTGCTCATTTTAGAATGCTTGGAGTAAATAGAGCTTAATTTAAGATTTTTCTCAACTAGAGTAAACTTGATTTTATCACCTTTGGGATCATATGATCTAATTCTACAAATTGATTGGTTAAAATGCAAGGTTTTAATAAGCTTAAAGTGTGAAATATATTTTCATCCCTACAGTTGAAAAAGGTTGTGTAAAGATTGTAAGATTTATGATATTAAAATGCAATAGATAACTTTAGATAAGGAAACTATTTATCAAATATTTATTTTTTCGAATGAATTTTTTCTTCAAAAATTTCTATGACTTCCTCCTTTACATGGATTTAATTTTGTTATTGATGTTAATATGGGATCTACCTCTACATATAGAGTTCCATATCATATGAATGTGGTTGATTTGTAGGAACTTAAGGTTCAGGGGCAAGAACTATTAGAAAATGGAAGCATTAGACCAAGTGTATTTCCTTAGGGTGCTCATGTTTTATTTTTAAAAAATAAGATAATACATTTAGGATATGTGTTGACTATCACATGCTTAACAAGGTCACAATCAAGAATCATTATCCTTTTCCAAGGATAGATGATTTATTTGTCCAAATGAAGGGTAAAATAGTATTTTGTATGATGTATTTGAGATAAGGTTACCAACAGCTAAGAATTAAAGAACAAAAAATATATAAGACAACTTTCTATATTCATCATGGCCATTAGAGTTCATGATAATGCCCTTTATATTGACAAATACCCCTGTTGCCTTCTTGAATCTTATGAATAATGTATTTAAGGATTATTTGGACAAGTCCATTCCTTTTTTTCTTGGTGATATATTGATATATTATAAGAATGCATCTTAGCATGAGAAATACTTTCATTTAATTTTTTAAATACTAAGGCAACACAAGCTTTATGTGAAAATTTATAAATGTGCATTTTTATAAATTGAAATACATTACTTAGGACATATTATTTATAAGAATGGCACTATTATATATCTATAAAAGATAAAAGTTATTTGACAGTGGGCTACCCCTAAAAATGTACATGAATTATGTATTTTTATGGGGTTGTCTAGTTATTATAGAAGGTTTTTGGAGAAAAAATCCATATTGGTTAACACCATTATTTCTTTGCAATGCAAAGGTAAAAAGTTCATTTGGACTTTGGCATGTGAAGAAGATTTTAAGAGGCTTAAAGAGATGTTAAAGGCATCACATATGCTTATTATTATAGATCCTAATGGTAATTTTGAAATATGTCATGATGCCTCTAAGGAGGGTTTTGGAAGTAGTCTTATGTAGGATGGAAAGTAGTAAAATATGAGTCATGTAAGCTCAAGGAGCATGAAAATAGTTATCCCACACATGATTTAGAGTTTGATACTATTTTACATGCTTTGAATTAGTGTAATCAGTTTCTACTAGGTAAGCATTTCAAAATTAAATCTCATCATCCCATCATAGAATATTTATTCACCCAGGATGATCTTAATTCTCACTAGTATAGATGGCTATAATTTATGATAAATTTTTATATGAACATTGAATATATTAAAGTTAATGAGAATTTTTTTATTGATGCTCTCATTCAATGCATGTATCTACCTACCTTATCTATTTTTCAATTAAATTTTAGAACTATTGTTTTGGAATAATAGTTTACTAATGAATGATTCCATGAAGTAAGTGCAAGTTTGGCTAATGATCCTATAGTAAATAAATTTTTATATTTTTTTATTAAAATTGATGGCATGTTAAAGCATAAAAATAGAATTTTTATGCCCAATTTAGGCTATTTGTAGAAGATTTTGTTGAAATAAGTGCATACTACACCTCATTTTGTTTATCTAGGTGTCATGAAGATGACACATGAGATGAAAAGGCATTATTATTAGCCTAGATTAAAGCATGATGTTGATTTTTTGGAAAAATGTTTGGAATGTCAGTGGGTAAAAGTTTGCACTGCCATACATGAGGTTTGTTTTATCCTCATGAAATTATAGAAGGTAAGTGGACTATTGTTTCACTTGATTTCATTGATGGTTTACCAAAGCCACATAGTACGCATGTCATTATTTTGGTTTTGATTGATAAATTTAAAAAAAATCAGTCATTTTATTATTGGAAATATGATTGATGATATTTATGTGTTTGTATAACCCTTTATGAAATAATTAATTTGACTACATAGCATGTCAAAGGTCATTATTTCTAATAGAGATAAGTTATTCACTTCAATATTTTTGAAAACTCTAACTATAAATTTGGTAACACGTTTGAACTTTAGCTCCTCATATTATCTATAAATGGATGGTCAAATGGAGAGGCTTAACCAAATGGTTGAGGACATACCAATAATGCATGTTATGGATTAACAAATCAAATGGTAATATTTACTACGTTTATTTGAATTTACTTATAATATTTATTAGCACTTTGTGATTAAAATGGCTCTATATGAAGCTCTATATGGGTGTAAATGTAGAACTCATATTGGCTAAGACAACCTAGAAAATAAATCTATTATTATCTGTAATATTCTACAATAATATGATGTGCAAATGGATTTTATTCACCAAAATGTAAAGGCTACTTCAAATAGAAAAAAGATCTATGTAGATTTAAAAGGGACTCCTCATGAATTTAATATTGGTGAAAAATTATTTCTGCATGTTAGATCATAGGAAAGTTCTATTAAATTTAGAAAAGATTATAATTTGGCTCCTAGGTATGTTAGATCCTTTGACATTCTAGAAAAAATTAGCTATTTTACTTACCTATTATCCCTTCCTCCATCTCTATCAAGAATTCATGATTTATTTCATGTTGTTTTATTAAGAAAGTATGCATCTAATCCTTCCCAAATTTTGGATTGGAAAAATCTTCAAGTTTTACAAGATCAAAAGATGTAGTTCAAACCACTAAATATCCTAGACTATCATATCATTGGAATATAAAATAGATAAATTTCTCAAATATTGGTCTAATGGGATCCATTATCTTTGTGAAATGTTTCTTGGGAAGATGAGCATATTTTTAGGGAGCATTATCCTTGGATTTTTTTGTCACTAGTATGACTTCTTTTTAAGTACATGAGTATGTAATGACCTCAATTTTATGTGCTCTAATTTATTTTATGGCATTGTCAGTTGCACATTCGATTTTTGTTAGCATGATAAATAGTTGTTTTAGTTGATATTAAACTATTTCTTAAATGTTATTGAGACTCTGTTTTGATATATTATGATGATATGTTGTGTACTGAACATGTTTATGTTATCACATGGATGATTAAATTCAGTTCATTATAGAATTGATTGATGCAAATTCAATTTGAAATTATTTTTCATTTTTGATATTGGTTTTCCATTCAGATGTTTCTAATATATCATTATGATGACTGAAGGAACATGAAAAGGAAAATGAGTTAGGTTGGATTTATTATTCAGTAGCAAAGGTTTAAAAAAAGGTAATAATGAGCTAGTGATCTTTTAAGTTGTGAGATTATGAGCTTTATCTTGTGAAGGTCCTTATTGATTATTTTGTTCACTTATTCATTTCGTTGATAATTAAAGTTTTTATATATTTAGTCTTTGCTTGCATTTTTGTTTCCTAGTTTGAATTTGTATCTATTATGGTAAGTAATTGAATGTTGTTCTCCTGCTTAGTATCTAAAGAACCCAATATTTATATGGATTTTTTAGAATGTCAAGAGACTGCATAAGGTTTGAAATATGGTCTATGCTTGAAACACGTGCATTGAATTTTTGTGAATGATTTGAGCTAGTTTTATTTAATATGACTTTGGTTTTATAGCTTTGACTTGGTGATTTAATCATTTTGCTGACTTGAATTTGATATGACTGAGGGGGACCATGACAAGGTCATGTGGTTTTCATTATTTTTTATTTGTTTTAATCTTATTAAAATGATGGGTATGATTCCATTAAGAATTAGGTCATGATGACCCAAATCCCATAGTTATCTCATCGAATTGCTTAGAAGTCTTTTTTTTGGTCATTTGGTAGTTTGTCAAGCTCAATTGGCCAAACCCTTGCCAAACTCTACCAAACATTTTGGTGAAATCCATTGAAGGCCTAGCGGGCCTAGTTTGAGGTGATGGAATTCAATTTTTTTGGTTGCATTTGGGTGAGAATGAAGGTTATTTTTAGACCACATTCTTATTTATTTATGATAAGAATGTAGGACCAATATGGGATTTAATGGTAGTAGAGTTCATAAGGGCTGGACTAAGTGCAAAGAGAAGATAAGGTTTTGATTTTTTGGAAGGCCATAGTATTTTTATACATTTTTGGTGTATTTAATAGGTGGATTATTTTTCTTTCAGATTGAGTAAGTATAGTAGTTATTTTATATTCTTTTTTAAATGAAGTATAACCAATAAAATAATGAGCAATTATAGGTTCATGTGGAAACCTGTAGACTTCATAATGAACCCATAATGAAATGGTCAATTTATAGTTGAGTATACTCTAGTAGAAATGTTTTTGGTTTTTTTTACTTTGATTTGATACAAGTGTTAATACTCTACTATGTAGTTTTGATTACTATTACGTATTATCATGGTTTATGATTGAATGGAATTTTAAAACTAAATTTGGTTAAGTTGTGGGCTTATTGACATTGAATATGTTATTACCATTATTTTTAAAAGAATGGGTTTTAATTATTTTTTTATTATCTACTAATCATCCTATTTTTTAGGAATAGATGCTTAGTTTTGTTATAGAAAAA
>JARHVA010007197.1:310000-337500 GCA_037957365.1 Torreya grandis | reverse complement strand
CTTTGTGCCAGGGGATTTTTTATAGTAATATTTAAAAGTCCTGAAGATAGAAAATCTATTCTGTGTCACAATAATTTTTTCTTGGCAGGGCAGATTTCCTCTTATGGCCAAACCTTGGCATAAGGATTTTAATCCTCTCTTGGAATCCTTTAACAAGCTCCCTATATGGGTGCAGCTCCCTTATCTTCTGCTACACCTGTGGCAAGAGGCAGTTTTTAAAAACCATTAGAAATGCTATAGGGGAATTTTTATATGAAGAAGATAGTCTGACTCTTAACCATTCGACTTGTGCATGATTTCTGGTAGATCTAGATGTTTCTAAGGGCCTTCCTAAGGTGATTTGCCTTGAATCCCCAAGGGGTACCTGGACACAAATTTTGGATTATGAGGGGATCCCTTTTTGGTGTAGGAGATGCCACCAAATGGGACATATTGTTGCTCATTGTGTTGCTGGGAATTCTCATCACAGACATTCACCTTCTTGGTGGCCTAAGGGTTCCTCTAAACATAATCCTGACAAACAACCTCTGGAAGTAACTTCAGAATCTGAGACTGGGAACGAGGAAAGTTCGCAATCTGAATCGAAAGATGAAGAGGAATCATTGGTGAATCATTCTAATGAAGCCCTTGCACTGGCTATGGTTAGTGATACTATTGAGCTAGAGGAGGAGGTGGTGGTATCTTCCCCTATTTTGGAGGATCTCTCAAAGCACCAAATTGTGTTTAATTCTCATAAGGATTTTTGCCCTCTAGAACCCAAAGATCATTGTCTTCTGAGGCATGGGTTGCTGAGGCAGCCAAGGTGGAGGATGGATGGACAGCAGTTAGGAGAAAGAAGTCTAAGCCTTCGGTCCCTCCTCTTGATATGAATCTTTGGTCATGTAAAAAAAAATCTAAACTTAAAAGATTCATCTAAAGTTCCCTTTTGCTGACTGGTTTTTTTGGGGGCAGTAAACTAGTCGGGTTTACTGGTTACTGGTCTGGAAGGTTGTTTAGCTAGCTGTTCCAGTTGGTTAACTTTTAGTTCAGTGTTTGACAGCTACTTTTTATGGTCATATTTGTTGGTTACAGGTCCATGTAAAACCTGGTTTTGGTTTTATTCTGTAATCAAGTTCTTTTGTTAACCTGGTTGTGCTTTAAGGTTTATCTTTCCCCTTGTGTAGGGTTTTGGGGTCCCTTCAAAACCTATTTTTACCTTAATCTAAAACTAGTTCATTAATACTCTTACTATTTATAGTTTATATTGTTGATTTATTTCATTGTAACTTAGTTCTTACAAGTAATCAAAACAATTCTTGAAGATAATTCTTGATTTTGAGTTATGTGACTTAAACTCTTATTATATTTTTATCTTCAATTATTTTAATAAGTCATAAATGGCAGAGATTTAAATTGATAAGGTGTTCTATAAATTAAGAATATTTTTTGTAACTTAGACTTTTATTAAATAGAAGGACAAGTTCATTGAATAATTTATAACAAGATGATTAATGTTTGATGTAAAAATTCTAAAGAAATGAAGGTATTTATGAAATTAGTTTATTTGATAGTATGTAAAGCATAAGCATATTTTTTGAAACATCAATAGTATGTTAAATTCTTAAAGAATTGTTTCATTATTTTTTATTATTTATCTTGATGTCATACAATTAAACTATATGACTAGCATATTTTACATATAGTAAGTTATTATTATATGATAGTATGACATGGTTAAAATCATACACTTAAATATATTTGTTTGGATCTAATAATTTTTATTATGTACAAATTATAGGTGATTATATTTGATGTAATATACATATGTGGTAATGTTTGTCAATAATAAGAATCAATAATATACTTTTGCTTAGTTTAAATTATATTTTCAAATTTGTTTAATGTTATCATTATAAAAATCTATTAGAGCAATGATCCTAGCTAAAGTCATGAATTCATAAGTAAGTAGACATAATAGATCTCAATATACTTCACATAACATGTATTTATGATAGAATGTCAAATAGATTGTATTGTATTGATTTTGGATATAAAATTAGAGATTAAGTCTTTTTTTTCATGTAATTATGTAAATAATTTAATGTGTAATCTTAGTATGATGATTCTTCTATTGTGAATTAAACTCTTTCTATTTTTAGTTGATTTGAATCTTCTTGAGATTTGAATTGTACTCTTGGGTTAGATTTGATCTTCTCTACATGGTCATAGAGAAGATTGTTTTATGTCAAGTATAGGAATTTAATTAAGGCTAAAATTTGGTATTGGTCCTTTTAGGAAGGCCAAAAAATAATTAAATAGATTTGATTGTATGAATGTATGTGTGGTACACTAGTACACCCCAATATGCTTATTGATTGGTCAAATTATCTTTAATAATTTTTAACATTAGTCAAATACTTTTGTTTGGTATACCACAGTTATGGACTTGATCATGCCTTCTGCAAACAAGTTTCCTTCTATTAGTTTGAAACATTGTTTAGTAACTCAAAGTTTTTTTTTAATTGGGTTGTAAAAAAACTCTATAAAAATTTGACAACATTTCCTAGGTTGATGATGCTAAAATATTATATTTTCATTTGTCAACATCATCAGCTTGGATGTTGATGTTTTTTAAATCACCCAACATAGATATCATCAAACCTAATCCCTCCAAAGGCCAAACCTAAGATTATTTTTACCACTCTATTGATGTGGGTTGTATTCACACCAAGAATTATTATAAGAAGGTTCCTAATGTTTTAGGATGAAATAAAGATTCATTCCAAGGCACAAGTTACAAGTCTTTATTTTTTAAATAACCATGTGGTGGAATGTCAGTGATCACAAAGGTTATTTACCTCTAATGGTTTAGATATAATGGATGTATGATTCTCAACTTAAATTATACTTGAGGTGGATGGGTGAATCTAAGCTAAGGTGATTATGTACAAAAAAGATTAAAAAAAAATTAGGGAAGGGTAAGGCAAAATAAAAGGGATCTTATGATCTTTTTGGATATTAAACCTATCAAAGCTAACTTACTATAGTAGGTCAAGAAAATTTCATGAATCAATGTCTATTATGGACTATATGAAGCACAAAACATCGAAAAACATAGTCTAATGAAATAATTTCAAAAATATTTATTGAATATAATCAAGGATGTTGTTAGTACCAGATTGATATGCATATTCAATGTAACTAAAAATTGCAAGTATAATCCATATCCAAATAACTGAAAAGACTAACAAAATTTTCAATCTTATTTATTCATATAACATGCATAGATTCATCAACTTAATGGAATTCCCTAATGAAACATAAAAAATTTAAAGAGAAAGCACATTCACATAAACTCACAAAATAGTCATGTAAAATTTCCTTGATTGCATTGATATAAAAAGTTCTCTTATCTTTACAATAGATAAAATACATGCCCATATATATTTAGATGGGATCACCTCATCCTCAAAGCTTTTCTAAATTTTTAAAACCTAAAATGAGACTAATTATTAATTTAATCATGCAAACTTTTTATAATTTACAATGCATATAGATAAGGGCATTATTTTATCTCTTATGTTTGTGTAACAATATATAAATAACTCAATCAAAAATGGGATCCAATAGTTAGTTCACTAAATATAGGTAGCACTACTAGTTAAAATTACATTCAAACTAGACTGAATTATAGTTGAAACTAGTTGACTAGAAATACCAAGAGTAAGGGATGTTGACATAGAACCTATCATAAATTATCCTTACATAGTTTTAATGACTGAAGTTCTTGGAGATACTAATGTAGTTGTAGTTATAGTTGGTCCTAGTAGAGAATATGAAGGAATATTAGTATAAGGTAAGGTCACCATCATTGACCCTATTAGAGTGTAGACTATCGTATGTAAAGGAGAAGAAGATGCAGTCATAAAAAATTGAGCTCATAAAAATGAAGCTCGTACCTAAGAAACCAACCATCCCTATTCCTTTATCTTTTCATATTCAATCATACATGTTGTAAAGTCTAGTACAATAGCTTTAAAATTGATGATAAGAAGCTTAAACAAAATTATAATGTTACTCATTAATTTGTTGTGTATGTCCACTAAGGATCTAAAAGAGGAACTCAAGGATTCTTATTATGGCATCTTATCCCTATAAAAAAATTATAAAATTAATCACTTGGTCATTAATTTTAAAAATTGTTCACTCAACCTCTAGTTTAAAGCTATTGACAGTAGTTTATAACAAGTAATCAAAAATAGTTTGGTTAAAACTTACCCTAGTGGCATGCATATTCCATTAATTCACATATTTCATAGAATATATATGGAAATTTTAGTCTTGGAATTTCATTTTCTCAACTATCTCTTGCATCTATTTATGCCATTCCATTAGCTGACTTCTCTTAAGAGTCACATAATTTTGAGCTCAAATAATATCTGGAAGTTGTAGTAAATTGAGATGTTGATACTACTTCTATCTTACGACCTTGTCAATAAAGTTTAATCTTGCATCCAATATCTTCACATATTCATAAAAGAATTCCACATTGTCCCATTGTGGTTGTGATCCTCAGATTCATTGCCATATAAACCATATTATGTTATATAGGATTTTGGCTAAACTATGTACAGTGTCCATTATATCTTTCAGAGATTCTATTATGTCTTTTGCCTCCAATATTATTTTATTCTATTTGAGACCATGAAATAAAATTTTCAAAATTCCTCCAATATCATCTACAATATAAATTGGATCTTCATGAATAACATGTTCTTTCCCAAGTCTAGTTTTCCTTTTCTTTGTTAATGAGAAGAGTTATTCTTATCTCACAAACATTTTAGTCTTTCCACCAGTGATTATTGTCCTTCACCTCACTTTTTTAGATTTTTTATGTCTCATAAAACTCTATGGTCAATCTAGACTCCTAAGTGATCACCAAATATTTCTTAGATGACTAATTTTTTTTACCCTAGGTTATAATTTTCACAAACTATTCAATTTAAGTATATATAATATTCATAGTGTCATTGCTAAGGACATTTTAGTTAAATAATCTAAATTTGTAGTTTGTGCCATACTAGTTGAATCCATATGATTATTAGTGGTTATAATAACCACTACTAAAATAAGGGAATTGGTGACCTCTATCAAACTCTCAAGGGAAGTTTAAAAACTAGCCATATGTGAGATAACTAAAGTAGTTTATGTAACTATAGTATTGATAATTGTCATTATTTATTATTTTACTCTTTCAACTTGCTCTTTGTTTATATATGAGTGTGAGGAGGAGTGGAACTTAAAGTCCCAAAATTCCTCTATAAAGTTACCTTCTAAAAGATAACCAATAATGCTTATGTATCTAGGTTTCCACAATAGATTATTTCTAGATCTTATTCTTCATACTCATCTAATGGTTCCTCTATCTCCTCTTGTTGTGTGACAACATGAGTTTATATGGAGGTAGGAAGAGACCATCCCATATAAGTTTCTATATAAAGGGTAGTTTTCATCTTAAATAGAGGAAGTTAATGGAACTAAAGTGTTATTTGAGCCTAAGGTGGAAATACTATTGTGACCACTAAATTGAATGAAAATTTGATATTTTAAGGTTATCATGTGTCTAGAACTTGTTGATTCATCCCTATCACTTTGGGACATTTTGTAATAATTCATGCCTTTATCTATTCATTAGTTTATTATTCTATTTATTCCTCTATTTGAGGTTGCCCAACTTGTTTAGATTTATTTTCTTGTTCTATCTTCCTTTATATTATCTTAATATAGATGAATCATATTAGATCATGTGATAAATCCTCATAGACATCTGATCTTTTCACATTTTTTCATAAACATATGAATCATCATCTAAGAAATATTAGGTCATGTTCATACTCTTCTCAACCAACTAATTCACATTTTGGAACTGTTACCTCACTATTTTAAGGGGTGTCTTATAATATTTAGCTAGTTTTTTCCTCTTCATATCTTCATCCACACTAGTGGAGAGATAATAGTTTATTTATTGTCTAGAAAATTTGTTTGGTAAAAGTATTGGTAATAATAATGGGGCTACCAATGCCTCAAATTTGATGATTGTGTGATCTAGAGAGAACCAATACCCACCCAATGTCCTTAATTATATTTAAATATGATCAAACAACCTAGACATAGGTTTCCCATTTATTTCTTTGAAAACCATTTTGTATAAGGTGGATTCAATTATTTACATAATATCCTTATATTTATGTATATGAAGATGGTCAAAATCATCGAAATTTCACTTTATCCACTTTGGCTTCTAATGAAGAATGTTGGTTAGGGTAACCATTCCATAGATGACATCTACCAAGTATGAAAGAATGTATAAGTTATAATTTACATGGTCATGCATATGATCTATTTAGGATTTTATGTTAAAGCTTATGAATTCCCCTAATGGAATAATTCCTTTACCCTTTAATATTATAGACAATAATAGGACCGAAACCTCATCTACATGAGTGATAGATGAATATACATGTAATATGTTCAGTAAGTCCATAGAAATTAAAACACCATGCTTGAATTGGGTAATATGGACCTTATTATTAAGGGATAACTTGTTATGATTATGGACCCATCCTAAAATCATGCTTTTGATGTTATTTTTTTGAACTAGTTACTGATTTTAGGGGATATTTTGTTGTGGTAATTGATAGAATTTTTCAAATGTTAATCCTAGAACATATTTTATAGGTTATGTGTTATTTTTATTATGAAAAATATCCATTATGGAAGTGCATGCTATAAATAAATTAAACACTAAATCAGTGTAAGGGAATACCTCTAGTTTTTTTATTGCTTTATGAAGTTTGGTAGTTTTCATTTGCAACAAGTCATTTATGTACTCCATTTGATCTATGGATAACTCATCTTTGTCTTTCTAGGGTTGATCAATATCAACCTCTATATAGATTATTGAATAATCCTTGAATTCTCTAAGTAAAGTAGTTTTGTCAAATTTTATATCATTAAATTCCTTATTGGTCCCAAAACATAACATCAAAAGAGTAGGTTCCTGGTTTTGAAACTCCATTATTGAATAATTTAAGATCTATGTTAAACTTTTAAATTTATTAATTTAAGTGACTATGGAGCTCTAGATAGTGATATGTAGTTTAGAAATCAAAAAATCTAATTTGGATCTAACTTAGGAGTATAGCATATGATCCCTTTCCTTGCTTGAAAATTCATTACTCAAATACTCCATGCATGAGAAATTATTCTAGAGTAAATGTTATTCTCATCCATCCATAAAATTTGAATTTGAATTTATGATGTTATCTTTTTTAGGTTCACTTGAAACATGTTTCTTCATCGCTATATTGAAATTATCAATCACATGTTTTATATTTTGGTATACTTTATATCTCTCGCATTTGTCATTATGCTATTTATTTATGGCCTTTACTATTTATTATCTATGGATAACTATATTTTCATAAGATGCATATCATATTTAAACTTAGTCACTTCATTTTCACCTCTCCTTGAGTCTTTGGATTTATATAAATATGGATTAGTGAGACGGTGATATGTAACATGGAATGTGACAACTAACATGATAAAATAAACACAAGGAAAATTATATTATGACAAGTACTATATGAATGTATAGATAGTGACATGTGGCACTATATCATTTAAAAACTTAATTGGTACCTCATATTTTGTATGTTAGTTTTTATGTAGTGAGATGTAGACATGTGTCATGATTTTGATCAGTTAGTTAATCAATTATTTTATGAAATTGTCTCTCTATTTATAGGCCTACCATCAAGTGATATTGAAACATGTGGATCAATATCATTGGATTGACTGGTTTCTATATCTTTTTATTTTTATTTTGGTCTGAGAGGTACAATGTAGTGAGATGAAGACATGTGGCATGATCTCACTTAATCATCTAGTCATGTGATTTCATAACTTTGATTTTTTATCAAAGGTCTAAGATCAAATGATATTAAAACACTTGGTATTATCTCATGTTGTTGGTTACTTACATTATTAGTGGACTTGTAAGATTAAGCTTATATTTTATATGTAATGGATCATGACACATCACACAGTCTCACTTAGTCGTGATGATAAAAGCTTGATAGTTTGAAAAGTTGTCAATATTATATATAACTTTGAAAAAACAAGATGTGTTTGACTAATATGTTAACCTATAAAGTGAAAGATGAACAAAATTGACAAGTAAATATTATCTTGCTTAGTTGAGTAAACTAGTAATAAAGACCAAAACCTAATGAATATCTTGATTTCAAGCCAAAATTCATAGAATCAAAAGTGAATAGAGGTATTTAGGATTAATTATGAAACTATATTAGCATCAATTCATGTCTCAATAAGTAAAAAACATAGGATTTTTATGACAAATGGGTCCCTATTTCATTTTTATAAAATGGGGCATAATCATCACAATAAATGGTAATCACTAAGGAAATAATCTTAAGTATTTATGATTTGACTGTCATGAAAAAAAAATAATTTTATAAAGATAAAATACATAAACTAGAGAACTGAAATATACTTCAAAATAGTCATGCAACTAACTAACCCTTCTCAAATTCTAGACTGTGTGATTTTTCAAAGATTATTTCCCCTTGCTATTAGAGTTCTAACAAATATTTAGATAAAAGTTGGGGTTTCTTTTCCTTCTCTTCTTTTATATTATTTTAAATTTTTATCAATTGTGTATGGGAATCGAGGTATTTCTCTGCTTCTAATCATACATCCATATCCCTATTAGAGATACCTTTGATTTTGGTCTAAGCATCTCTATTTCTAGTCAGGCATCCATAGTCCTAGTAGAGATTACATGAATCACCCCTCTTCTATGATTATTTTTTATAACTTTCCCAAAATAAATGTTGGGAATGATCATTGGTGGGATGTATAGGAATAAAATTCATTATAAATCAAAGAATTGACTCATATTCTATCTTTCTTAATGTTTAATATCTCTCAAACAAGTTTTAAGCATGTAATTATGTAATTGATCTTTCAAAATGAGAAGTGTTTCTAAAATTTGCATGAAAAAATTAAATTAACTCCCAATAATATGATAAATCTATTCAACCCATATAAAACTTTCCATTCATCAATGATACATACCTTAACTAAGAGATCCAAACAACCATGAGTAATCCCATAAATACCTTTGGGTGTGATTAGTAGCTTTCTAAAATAAGTTTGGCAATGTTTTTGCAAGTGGTCTGAATGACCTTATTTACTAACCTAAGAAATCAATAAATATAGTCTAGGAAAGAAGGAAATATAATCTAAAAAAATAAGAAAATTAATCATAGAAAGAAGGAAAAAATATATATTCTTAATATAGTCATAGTCATTTTGAGATACTCCTAATTATATCAGCCATGAAATGGTGTTTCAAGAACTATACATTAACTAGAAAATTCAAATCATTACCTTATAGATCCTTTAAATGAAAATCATTATTATCTAAAATTTTAGAGATTTGATATGGTCCAATCCATAATGGAGTGAACTTGTCACATTTCCTTTTATTTTTGTGTTTTATCCCATAAGGGGAATAAATATAAAATCTTAAAAACTTTGATCTATGATATTTTATCAAAATAACTCTTGATAGTGTCTTAATGTATACTAAATTTTTGTAGGGTTTCTATTTGTGTATCTTTCATCTGAACTATATCTAGAAGACTAGCCTAAATTTTGTTATCATCTTCCATGTACTCTTACATAAAATAATACATTGGAAACTTGAAAGTAATGAGGAAAATAGGCTATTCTCTTTACACTAATAAAAATGGTTAATCTTCTAGATCCTGCTTATGTCTAATTATGTCTCCCCATAATCCATATTTCAATAACATGTGTTGTTCTCTTGGTTTGTGTTATGTTGATTTATTTATGGAATCAATCAAATTCTTTTTGGTAGATTCAACAACTACATTTATGTAAGGATAATAATTCGAAGAAAACCTAGCATTAATTTGATTGTTAAAAGGCCATTCTATAATTTTATAGATTAAAATGTAGGACCATTGTCACAAACTAAGGAGACTAGAGTTCAAAACATGGTCAAAATGCTTTATTGAAGGAATTTAATCACATATAATGTTGTATAATTTTTTGTATCCATAGTTTCGCTCCATATTTTGTAGTAGTTTGTAGTTGTTAATATGAACATGTGCCTATCTGATGAATTGGGATTAATAACTCCTATAAAATCCATACCCCATTATGTAAAAGGACATCCTTCAACCATAGGATGTAAAGCCATGATAGCATGGATTTCTCTCTTAAAAAACACTTGACACAAGTGATAATTTATAACAATAGTATGCATATCCTGTAAATGGTAGGCTAATGTTATCCCAAACTTATAATATTGTGTGATGTAATGTTCCCTAAAATATGTTTGTTTCCTATATTCTAGTGAAAATTATCAAGGATGTCTATAGCTTATTCTCTGGAAACACATCTCAAATAGATTATTTCATAATTTATACGATCAATCACCACTTTATTAATCATATAGTGTGTTGTTTTGAGCCTAAGTGCTCATATTTGTTATCTATTTAATTTATAAGGACATCTACCTATAAGAAATTAATAAATGATCTTGGCATACCACTCACCTCTAGTTATCTAAGACTGGTTAATTAGCTCAATAGATATGCACGAGTCAGTTGTTACCATTAGTTGAATAATAATTTAGCCTCATAACATTTTGGTGGGCATGAATTTCAAGTAAAACTCTTGAAATTTGGCCATCCATTTTCCTCTTCATTCCCCTAATTCATTTTGACCAAGGATAAGTTTAACAATTGGTTCTTGGACAATAGTGTATGTCTTATTGCACAAAATATAGTGGATGAATTTATTCACAACCTTGATCAAGCCATAAGTCTATTTTTTAATCATGAAATATTTTAATTTTACTTATTTTAGATTGGTGCTCATGAAGGCTATAGGGTGTTCACTTTATTCAACCTTCTGAGTCAACACAACTACTATAGTATTTTTCATTGTAAATGAATATAGGAATAAATCCTTATTGAAGTTCAAGATGATCATAATTGGGGCTTAAGAAATAGCACTTTTTAAATCTTAGAAATATGTCTTTACCTTTTTTGTTAATTCCACATTTGCATACTAATTTAACATAACATTTAATGGATTTACAATCTCTATTAATCTTGAAATGAATTTTTGAACAAATTTTATCTTGTCAACAAAAGACTTGAGTTTCTTTTTGTTGTTAAGATATGAGATTCTTGAAATATATTAGGTTTGATTGAAATACCTTCCTTGGTGATAATGTGGCCCAATAACTTACCTTTTATGACTCCAAAAAAGATTTTAGTTGTGTTTAATGAGATTACATACCTTTTGCATCTATCAAATAATATCTATAAGTGGGTAACATGATCCACTCTATCTTTGGAAAAGATAGTTAGATCATCCATGTAAAAATGAATGAATTACCAATATACTATTGAAAATAAAAATCCATGGAATGTTGGAAGGTATCACCTACATTAATTAGTCCAAAATGCATTCTCTTATATGAAAAATTTACCCATTTAGTAGTGAAAGAAGTTTTCATGTGATCACCATTCTCTAATAATACTTGATTGTAGCTTAAGAATCCATATAGAAAGGACATCATTTTTATTCCCTATCAATCTAAATCACTTCATCTAGGGAGGGAAAAGGACACTTGTCCTTTTATAATGCTTGGTTTAGGTTATTGAAATACACATAGTCTAATTTCATTCCATTTTTATTTTCAATAGGAACTAGATTGGCCACCCAAGTAGAATATCCAATTGAAAATATAATTTTAGCCTCTAACAATTTCTAAACTTCTTTCTAAATGAGAGGCTCTAGGATGGGATTAATCAGTCTTTATCTCTACTTGAAATATTTGTGTTATTATTTAAATGGTATGGTATGTGTGATAAATTTGGGATAAAAAATATTTAGGTCTTCATAAGTCCAATCATTCACATCCTTATATTTAGTTAGAAATTATTTCAGCTTATGATTTTATTTTTATGTACAATTCAATCCAATGTTAACTAGTATGGGATGTTCATTTATTATTAAATTCACCATATCAAAGTCAATTATTTTTAGTATTAGAATGTTTTTATTTTCATCCTTGCAATCCATGTCAAAGACCCATTCTAAAGATACCATCCCATTGGGTATCCTATTTTATTTTAGTGGTATGATACCATTGTCTTCTTTTTCTCTTTTGCTTAATGGGTCAAAATATATTTCATTAATTATTTATGAATTGAAGGCATCGTAATTTCCCATGAACTACATGATTTTTTGATCATCATCAAATACATGAAAGTGGTCAATATTATCAAGGATTGAATTACATGGTACCAACTTTACAAAAAGTTCTAAATTTTGGACTCTTGAAGTGGGGCCATATTTGTTACAAAGGTAGCTAAGGAACAAATTGTCTAGCTTATCTCCCTAAGGATTGATTTTATGTTGAAATATTCAAATGATTAAATTAAGTCTCAAGATATATAATTATATTTATTCAAATATGATAACTTGCATTGGTATCAAATCCTAACTTAGTTGATAATGAGCTTGAAATATCTAAGCATTAGAAGTTATTTGATGTTGTGTTTTAATTTGAATTGGAGACTCAATATCAAGGCTTCATATTCTACATGATTGTTAGTGCGTGAAAATTGTATCAAAAATTAGCAATTTCTAACCTCCTGTCAAGATCAATCAAAGTTATATTTATTCTTGAATCTTATTTGGATTGAGCATCATCATAATATAAGGTCCGTAATTGTGAAGGACATTAAAATTCTCATTAATTATTCTCAGGTCTAGTTGTGAAGGTGTAAAACCCTATATGTGATGAATAAAAATTAATTATTTTATTTTTAACATTATATTTTCTAATTACATGTTTCATTTTTTTTTTCTTTGTTTACTCTAATCTAATTTTCTACTCTTTTTCATGATAAAATGTGTGAAAATTCAATGGCCATATATCCATTCAGTGTTTTTAACTAGTTAAAGCTTAGGAGTAGGCCAAAAGCCTTAAGAATGTTAAATACAAGGATTTCAATGTATTATTGAACATGTGTTTTTGAATCAATCTACATGTGGAAATTTAATAATTCCCCCACAACTGGGATTTTAGACTTGTTTAATTGTAAGACCAATCTTTTTTACTTATCTAGATTCAACTTGAGCTTCTTACATATTCTAGTGGGCATCACATTATTTGAATCTTCTAAATCAACTAATCAGTTAGGTAATTTTTTCTTTAAAAATATAATAGACAATAGAAATATGGGACCTCAATTTTTTTTTATAAACAACCATGTTTTTATGTGCAACCTTTGATTTTTTAGTGGATGGTTTACTAGTTAATGTTTTGACAAAAATTTCACTTTGCTCTGTAATTTGGGCCAACTCATGAAGGGTAATGTTTATATTTATTTTCTTCATGCCCTCGACTATGTTATATTATTTTATAGTTTCTCAAAATAATGGAGTTTTATTCCTAATCAATAAATAGGTCTAGAGTAAAGTAAATTAGTAAATAATGTGAAATAATTAAGCCACTAATTTATGTAAATAGATTGTGTTTTTGCCTTTTTTAAAAATAGTAATAATATAGAGAAAATAAAACTTAGCTAGAAACTGACTAAGATAGATGTTGGAAGGTCTATAAATTTTTGTGTATTGTTGGGAGACTCACAAATAAGATCCTAGAGTTTTTTTCTAGATTGGATAGGAGCACTGAAAGTGGGACACCCTACAATTAGATGTTGTCATCATTTTTTAGCATTATTGTCTAGGGGATATAATTTTTTTGGGTTCTACTCAGTAGGTCTATATTACCTTATCAATGAAATATCAAATCTTGAAATTCTATGGAGCTCATTGTGCATCTATTGTAATCTTTAAAATCCCTAGGTGTTCTTTATGCTTGAACTTGAAAGGAAATTTTGTAAAGAGAGAGAAAGGGTTAGTGTGTAAAGGATATGTTGGATGCACTTCACACCCCATGTGTGGGTATGCTACCTATATATATATTTATATACTCTTAAGAGGGATCAATTTAATTTAGTTCTCCAATTGAAATACTTAGTGTAATTATGTATGAAATGCAAATAGATGCAAAATTGGGTTTACTTCAGATGTCTAGGAACTAGTGCAAGGGTTTGAATAAGCTTGGAATAATATTGGAAGGCTGTATGTAGATAATAAGGATTAGTGTTTGAGTTTACTTGCTTGTATTCTTGCTTCTCTCTTGTAAATGAGTGGCCACCCTTCTAAATAGACTTTGAATGGCATTTTATAGGGAACCTAATGATTATGGGTTAAATGAGTTCACATTAGCTGACATGAATTAGGATAAGGATCTAAGAGAAAATGACCATTAAAATCTATTTTTCACTTGGACAATAGTGTTAGAAATAGGACACCCTAGGTTTCAATGCTCCTGTCCATGTTGGGTGTTGTTATCTAGAGGCAATGAGACTTGGGGGATGGATCTAGGCCTAAAAGAGCTACCTGGGTTTGTAAGGGTTAATTTTGGAAGGATATAGATGACTAGGAATCAGTGAAATAAAATCCTATGAGCAAGAAAGTAAAAGGACCATTGGATTGGATGCCATTACCCACACTCGAGTAACTAAATTTCACATTTTATATGACTAAATTTTCCCCCTTTATTTTAGTGATGTAGAAAAGTGAAATACTACGATAAAGGAAAAAAATAGGAAGTGTACCTAAACTTACCTATAGAGATGAAGACCATGAAGCTTGTGTGATGATAAGTAATGCTAGATAGTGCATAGAGAGCACATTGTGCAAGTGTGAATATATGAAATGAAATAAAGTGTAGATCAATCCTTATTATATGTGATATAAAACAAGAACATAAAAAATTTGATTATAATAAAAAAGAATAGAAAGAAATGAATACACCTCACTAGGTATGTGAACCAATACAAAACATGTTATGATCCTACATAAGGTTGAGTGATACAAGATTGTGTTAGATGATGCTTTACCAAAATGTATATAATAAATGAAGTTGAGTGCTCAATTCCCCATAAATTATCTCAAGAATATAAAGGATATCCCTTTGGCTCTATCATTGCCTACTGAGTGAAGCTAGATGATCATGCATGTGATAATTGATGTCTAGACTGTGTGTCTGATCCCTTGAATAGGTGGATCAAGAATATCAATCTTGACCCTTTGGCTTCATCATTTCCACATGAATTGAAGATATGAAGTGATATCAGTATATAATAGTTGTTATATGAGATGATTCATGGAGCCCATAGATGTTCTAAAAATCTAACAATGTGGCATGGATAGCCAAATGTATTATGCAAACTAGGCCACTCTTGGCCATTCCAAAAGATGAAGATTAGGCCTATATGAAAGCCACTCTAAAAATGATTCAATATGATTATGTGAAATCCAACTCAAGAACGTGGGTATTCGAGAAGTTAAACTTCTATGAAATTTTAACTTGAGAATGATGCCAACCACCTAAAAATAGAGTAAGGCACACAACTACTAAGAATGCTTAGGTAATAAATTGAAATCAAAAATAAAAGAAGACCAATATGCTATACACATTGCTCCAAATCACTAGTGTCTATAACATGGATTATGATCTAGAAGTTATATCAACTAACTAATCTAAAACTAGAAGTGACCGTCATCATGCTACACATGATACACCCCTATATATGGATTCCCTAAGAAAACTATATTGAAACTACTGATTTTGACTGATCTGGATGTGCAAAAACTATAGTTGAGCTAAATTTTTTGCCTATTAATAGAAAATTTAGGTGTTTTTATACCTAGACAAGATCAAAAAAATGAGGACACCCTTGTGTTTAACATTGCTATCTATTTTTGGTGTTGTTATCTTGTGTTAAATTTAGTTGTTAATCTAGAATTATCACAATTTTTTTGTTCTATTTTGACTAGTTTGACCTCTAGATTTTGAATTTGGTGATATTAATGTTTTTTTTTTTTTACTACTATGATCTTTGATCTCTATGATTAAACCCCTATTTGTTTCCCTCTCTTTTGAGGGTAGGAATGATTAAACCTACAATGACTACCCTTAGAATTAAAGAGTCTTGTAAGTGTGTTATGTTACATAAATACATGATATAGCAATGATATTTGAAAACATACCTCTACATATAGAAATGTTTTTATTGAGAGATTGTTATATCAATAGGTTCATGCCTAGATAGATATAACAATGTAAAAGAATGTACAATGTATTGAACTAGAACTAGAAATGTTAGATGTTAGTTGTTAGTTGTCAAGAAGGGATGGAGCATGATCTCCATCATGGCATCTAATAAATCAAGGTAAATACATGATATGGATCATGACATTGAAAAAAAAAGGACAAACAATCAAGCAAGAATCATACAAGGTTAGCCAAGGGGCCACACAAATAAGGGACATGGGCACATGTCACTCAAACTAGAAATCAAGCATATAAGACATGTTCAAATGCCACATACACATATAATTTAAAATAATCAAATATTAGCACAAGGTCCACAAGAACATAGAAGAGTAAAAGTAAGGTACATTGGAAAATGTCTAAAGGTACACACACAAAAATATAAGCAAAAGACATTGGCGAATGTCCTTAGGAACACGCGAAAATAAAATGGAACTAAAAATACAATCAGATAGAGCTATGCATAGAAAGAAAGGAAAGAATGTAAAAAATGGAAAGGTACAATCACATCTAACTAATCAGATCAAGAGTGAAAGTATGCAAGACACATTTAGTACAAGACTAGGTATATGCTATGAAATACACAAATGTAACTGAGTGTCGATATGGTAACCTATGTAATCTTGTAAGTAATGTATGTCAACATGATAACTAGAGTTTATGGTGTAAGAGTGACATAACCTAGATGGTGTATTCATGTAAAATATGCCCCCAGTGGGTATTTATATCGATGTGTGTCTTGAATGTAGAAGTAGGAATGCCCCCTCAATAGGTAGAGTGAAGTAATCAAGTAGTTGGATGTCAATGTGCACACTCAAAAGAGATCAAGTGAAGCATGGTAATGTATATAAGTGATAAAAAAATAGCATAATATAGTGAATGTAAGTCTAAAATAGTAATATAAATGTAAAACATGGATGATGCATACAATCTAAATATTTTTGGTGTTTTTGTATTTTGAAAATTTGTGTTGTTTTTATATTTTTATATAAGCTATGTAAAATCAATCAAAAGAGATTATGTACAATTAGTTTAGGATAGGACGATACTAATCGATGAGTCTCATGTGAGACTCCCTATCATGGTGTCCTATATCAAAGAGTGGAATCATGCATGAATGTGAATAAAGATGAAAATACTGAGACTATGGCTCTAAAAGCTATATACGTTGTATATGCTCTAAAATATTTGAAATATAAATTGAATTTGGGGTCCTATTGTAACTTTGATAAGTGGATGTAACTATAGGGCTCTTAAGGACCCATCTAGAATTAGGAGAAGGTCTTTAAAGATGTACTTTATGTGTATACCCATGGGATCTCAATGTAACTACTATGGGTGTGAAAACTATAGATTGAAGATATTTAGAATTACAATGATATGGTGGTGTATGAACCCTCTATACTAGTGATTTATGTGTCAATTGTGTTTAAATCTATATCAGAGGAAGAACTATAACTGATGGAGAAGTTAGAACTGATGACTATAAATTAGATAGTTCTAAAGTGGGTAGTGGTAACTCATATGAAACTCCACCAACTATAAGAACTTAATTAACATGAATGAATTTAATGCATATATGAAATTTAGATGGTACTACTCAATTTTTTTTTAATCTATGGGTAACCATGTAACATATCAAAAACTCTTGCACTAGGAACTATAGTGAAATATGTGGTCACATGTGATGGACTAGTTTGTAAAGGAAGTACAAACTCACCCAATGAACTCTATATGTGCCCACTAAATCCATTGATAACTATATATTATTAGGGTGATATCCTACTCTAAATAGCGCAAATGCTATAATATGACACTGACCATTATCGATGAGAACACTATGAATGGGTTGATTATGAATATGTGCTCTGATAAAGAGTGCATTATAATATGAATTGTCCTCCATAATATCCTAATTTGAGAAGGATATTGAAGGTATACATAGAAATTTGGACTCATACACATCAATCATATTGATCAAAGGATGTGACTAAACTAAAAGTGCCTTGTATGTAACTGGTGGTGGATGTGCATGATATGCATGGTGAACCCCTATTGTGTCCCATGTATCTTATTTTGAATGCTATGGAAATGGATATGTGAATATTTTCAAATATTTATCTTATGTTGGTTTTGCTTTTGGAGGCTCAACTAAAGTGCCAAAATCAAGTAGGTTGTAATCTATCAAGTCCTATATCTTATGTATCAAACTGATGCATCTATTTGTAGTGTGGACTAATGCCCTATGGTAATCATAAAATTCCTATTGATCATATCCCTTGGGAAGAGGTTTGGTTGGATCAACTTCTTGAATAGGAGGGAGAGATATGATATTACAATCCAAAATCTATTGTAAAACTTGGATGGAGGAACTGGAATATGTGAGAAAGTATGTCGAGGGGGTGTTAATAAAGCTATACTTTGAGGAGGCTCTAAAGCTACATTTTCTATAGGTTGGATTTCCCCTTTTATATCATTGAACTTGACCTTGTATGGGACTTTGTTGTTACTCTTATTAGTTGTGTTTGGAATTTTTATATACTTGAGTTTGCCCATTGAAATGAGTTTCACTTCTCTTTCCTTTAGTGTATGACATAATTCATTGAAGGAAGAGAATTGCTTGAACATAATTGATTCATGAAGTGGTAGTATAAGAATCTATTTAAAGAGGTATTATAACTCCTGATCTACCATGGGACTAGTCATCTTAGCCAAGATGGTCTTATACCAAAGAATATAGTCCATGAGATGCTCATTTGGTCATTATTTCTATTGATCAATTTGAGCATATGAAACCTTCTCACCAATGTTAATGTTGATGTGTGCTAAGAACATGTCAGCTAAAGGATTGAATACATGAACAAATAATTTAGTAAACTCTAGAACCATTGTAAAGCATAATCCTTTAGGCTCTATGGAAGTAACATCTTAAGTAACCAATTATTGGGTACATAGTACAAGAATGTTGAATAAAATAGTCTATAGTGTGTCTCTAGATCACCCTTACAATCATAAAGAGTAAGCGTAGGTTGAACAAAACATTGTGGCTTATGTTTCCTAGTGTTTGGAATGTTTTTATATGCAAAAAGGACCTAGTATGTATAAAATAGGATTTTTATAAAATATATGATAATTTTTCAATTAATTTGTAGATTTTTTATTTTTAAATACAATAAAAATCAAGAAATTATGGAAAAGAATCAAAAATAATGTATCCTAGGGTTGCTAGGGTTTTGTGTAGAAATACAAAGTAAGTCAAGTTCACCAAATGTTTTATTATTTTTCAAAATAATGGAGTTTTAGTCCTAATTAATAAACAATTTTTGAGTAAAGTAAATTAGTAAATAATTTCTAATAATTAAGCCACTAATTTATGTAAATAGATTGTGCTTTTACCTTTTGTAAAAATAGTAATACTAAAGAGAAAATAAAACTTAGCTAGAAATTGACTGAGATGGATGTTGCAGGGTCTGGAAAATTTTATTCAGACTTGGGAGAATATCATAAATAACATCATGGAGTTCATTTCTAGATTGGATAGGAGCATCGAAAGTGGGACACCCTTTTCTTTGGTGATGTAGTCCTTTTTTAGTGTTTTTGTCTAGGTCATCTAAGTTTTTTGGTTTTTGTTCAATAGGTCTGTGTTACCTTGTCATTGAAATATAGAATCTTGGAAGTCTATGAAGCTCACTATGCATCTATTTTAATCTTTAAAATCCCTAGGAGATATTTATGCTTGAACTTGAAAGGAAATTTGGGAAAGAGAGAGAAAGGGTTAGTGTGTAAAGGATATGATGGACACACTTCACACCTTGTGTGTTAGCACATTATGTACATACTAATACTTTGAGGAGGGATAAAGCTAATGTAGTTATCCCATTGAAGTGTTTGGTGTAATTGTGTATGGAAATACAAATAGATGTAAAATTAGTTGTACTTTATATGGCTAGGGATTGGTGTAAGGGTTTGAATAATCTTGGAAGGTTGTATGCAGAGAATAGGGAAAAGTATTTGAGTGTACTTTCTTATATTCTTGCTTCTCTCTTGTAAATGTGTCCCCCACCTTATAAATGAACTTTGAATGGCCTTTTATAGGGAACCTAATGATCATGGGTTAAATGAATTTACATTAGGCCAACATGAATTAGGATAAGGATCTAGGAGAAAATTATTGTTAGAACCTATTTTGCACTTGGACAATAGCGTTAAAAATAGAACACCCTAGGTTTCAATGCTCCTATCCAAGTTGGGCACTATTATCCAGAGAGAATGAGACTTGGGTGGATAGATCTATGCCTGAAAGAACTACCTATGTCTATAAGGGTTAAGTTCAGAAGGTTGTAGATGACTGGGAATTGGTGAAAGAAAAGCCTATGAGGGTTGTGCAAGCAAGTAGGAGGACTATGGATTGGGTGTTATTAGCCACACTCAAGTAAAAAAATTACACATTTTATATGACTATATATATCCACTCTGATTGTGTGGATCAACTTATTATTTATGATCATTTCATTTAGGATTTGATGGATTATTATAAGAATCTAGATCAGGAGGATTGATTGCATTATTATTTGGAGGTTTGGAATTCATGATAGACTATTTATTATTTCTTCTCATATTATAGTTATTTATTAATAATTGATGAAAATCATGAATCTTTTATGTGTTATCTTCTAGTTCATTCTCATCCTCACTAGGGAATGGGACATCATATGTGTCAAACACCATTGCAATACTAAAGGTACTAGATGTGAATGTATTAGGCTGATTTGATACAATATCATATATTTTCATCTCTTTATAAAATATTGCAAATGGAGTAAAAAAAAACTATATATAATCTAATTCACCATGTTGTGTGTTATTATGGACAAGACACCAATTAGGTAAGGTTTCCTCACAAATGTTCATCTCTTGTAGTTTTTTGAGTTGTGGATCTGAAGTATTTCATGTCATGTTTAATGATAAATTATACCTCTATAATGTAAAATTACTATTATTTGTTCCTTTATAGTATTTTCCAAACACTTTTTCATGCTCAAGGACTTATTGCTATGTTTCTGCACCATGTGTTAAATGATATATAATTCATCTTTGGTGGAATTAGAAGTTATCATCTATATGGTAGAATCATTAAATGGGACTAATTATTTATTCTAATTTTTTACTATAAATGTGTAGGATTAATCAAAAAGTTTGGACTAGTTGTGTGCAGCATGTGGTAGAGGTAATTGAGTGAATACATAGTTTTGATTGTTGTATTTGACATTATGATTGGCATTTAGAATAATATTCAAGGCTAAAAAACTTAGATAAATTTTAGGTATGGCCAAGGCTTTTAATTAAATATTTAATTATTGATCAATGTTAATTTCCTCAACATAAGAACATGGTATAATATTGATATTTTGAGTTCTACATAAGAATATTAAAGTCATATAATCTAAGACATTTTTATACTTCTCAATGTATAATGAAGTAACATGTATATATTCATCATTCATGTGACTATACATATTTTTAAATGTTACATAAAATCTCTAATTGGTTCATTAGGTTCTCTCTTCATACTACCAAAATCATAGTATACAACACTATAGTTGGTAACCTACTTAAATTGTGCAATGAATGTTTCATGGTATAGGTTCCATGATGTAATTAATTTTTTTGGTAATATTAAGGAATAAATCATAACAAAAATCTTTTAGGGTGAACATAAATAGTCTACATGCAATGTCCTCATGAATTTTGTTCATCAATCATAGAGATATTTTAAATAATTTCATATGTTCCTCTACAAAAAAGGAAAAAATAAAAGAAGATACATCTATGGATTCTTGGGTAAATCATGGACTATACTAGCTATGATGATGGTTGAACAACTAACTAGGCCATAGTAAAATTTTGATATTATTTTAATTGGTTGTTGAGTTTTGTTGAGTGACAACTCTATTAGGGACATCTCTATCTAACATGGGTCTTTGATGGACATGTAAATGTGATAGTAATAGTAAACCATGATTATAATGACACCTTGTTAATTTTACTAGCATATCTTATGTACACAACTTGAGTACATTTTAACATAATTCAAATATTTGGCCCTCCTTCTAGTGCCAAACCAAGGGTTCTTATAGAAATGTCCCTAATATTTTAGGATCAATGGATTATTCAATCCAAGGAATGAGTTATGGATCCTAGTTTTTTAAATAACCATATGGTGGAATAGTGGTTATTAGAATAGTTATTTACCTATGATGGTTTAGATATGATAGATTTCTAATTCTCAATCTAAATTTTGCTTGAGGTAAATGGATGGATCTAAGCTAATTTTAACAAGTCAAAAAAGGATTAAAAAAAGGAAGGGTAAGTTATATTAGAATGGGTCTTATGATCCTATTATATATTAAACCTTTCCAAGCTAACTTATTATATTAGGCCAATAACATGTCACAAACCAATTTCTGATGTGGATTAGTTGAAAGCATAGGAAACATGAAAACACAGTGAAGAGTCTAAGTAATTGTATAAAGATTCAATGACTATAATCAAATATGTTTTTATTACTAGATTAATATGTATATCCAATATGAGTAAAAAAAATTAAAATTATGATCTATAACCAAACAACTAAAATTACTAACAAAACATTCAATCTTATCTCTTCATATAGCATACACTTATCCTTTTATAGATTCATTAACTTAATGGAAATGTTTTAATGTTACATATAAAATTAAAAGAGAAAGCACATTCACACAAAATCATAAAATAGTTATAGAAACTTTCCTTGCTTACATTAATTTAAAGTGAGCATATGAAGGAATACGAATGGTTGTTAAGGTAATCATTACCAGCCCTATTTAAGTGTATATTATGGTATACCTAGGATAATAATACATGGTCATTGAAACTCTAGCTCATGAATATGAAGCTCCCACATAAGTGACCAACCTTCCCTATTCATTTATCTTTTGATATTTAGTCATATATTTTGTAAAGTCTAGTTCAATATCTTCAATGTTGATGATAGGAAACATAAACAAAACTAGTATTTTATTATTTAATTTCAAGTTTAAGTCAATTTAAGCTTTAAAATAGGAACTCAAGATTTTTTATTTTTTCATCTTATCCTTATAAAAAGTGATCACCTTAATCATTTGGTCACTTATTTTAAAAATTGTGCTCTGAACCTCTACTTTGAAGTTATTGCTAACCGTCTGAAAGAAGATATCAAAAATAGTTTGGTTATAGGTTTCATAATGGTGTGTATATTCCATTAATGTGGATATCTCCCAAAATCTATATGGCCTTTTATTCTTGTATTTTCAATTGCTCAACCAAATCCTACTCTATTTATACCATTCCATCAACTAACTACTCTTGTTGGTCACCTAATTATGAGGTAAAGAAATATCTATAAGTTGTAGTGAATTGAGATGTTGATATTACTTTTATCTTACTTAATTTTCAATAAAATTCAATTTTTCATCCAATCTCTTCATAGATTCATAAAATTTTAATTTTCAATTTTGATTATGTTTCTTCCCTTTATTGTTAGCTAAAGCATACTATGTCATAGAAGGTTTTAACTAAAATACGTACATTATCCACTATAACCTTTAGAGGTTATATTATACCTTATGCCTACATTATTCTACTATTATAGTGGATACCATGAAACATATTCTTAAAAACTCTTCCAATATCATCTACCATGGTAATGGGGTCCTCATGAATATCATATTCATCCCCAATTCTAGTTTTCCTTTTATTTTTCAACAAGAAAAGTTTTCCTTCTCTAAAAAACTCTATAGACTTCCCACTAGTGATTAATATCCTTCACCTCACTATTTTTCACTTGTTTGATGTATCATCAAACTCTATGGTTAGTCTAGGCTCCTTAGTGATCACTAAATATTTCCTAGCTAACTCTTATGTTTGATTTTTTTTGTTGTATCCATGCAAGAGTCACTATCAAATCTTGGGGAGAGGTTTGAGAGGTTATGGGTAAAGTTATCTAGGGTGGAGGAATGAGGGTGGAAGGATATGGATGACTCTATGGAGGTGGCACGAGGATGGAAGGAGATGGATAAGTAGAATAGGGAAATGTAGGTAACGAAGGGAAAGGTGAGATGAATAACCTCTCCTTGGAGACCTTCATCTAAGGAGGTGTTCTAAAGACATGTTTAGTGATTTAAGGATACTATTGGACTAATATAGTCATTAAATCCATTAGGATACCTTTTTTAATTGAAACCCCCAATTAGGTGAGGAGATGGGCATGCAATATTTTTATGTCAAAAATTGCTTGGGATATTAAATCCTCAAAATGTGAACTAGTGATTGTAGTGCCTAGATTGGGTGTAGAAAGAATTGGATATGTAATGGAATCATAGGTTATGATTTTCACAAATTTATCAATAGGTAGAGGAAGGAATGATATGAGGAGTGCCTATATTTTAGCATGTAGTGACCATATATATAGGAATAGGCCTTTTCTTTTTATTTTGAGGTTGAGATTTAGATACAATGCCCAACACTCTAAGAAATAGAGTAGGGCATCACCATGTCATATGGATAATATATAGGGTGAAGAATATACTATAAATGTCCTTGCTCCAACCTTTTCCTATATAACATTCATAGAGTCAGTAGTAGGGACAATGTTAGTCAAATAATCTATAGTTGTATTCCATGTCATACTAGTTAAATCTAGATGAGTTGTAGTAGTTGGAAGAAATATTTCTAAAATAATGTAAATAATGACTTATTCCAAGCCTTATGTAGATGTTATTGAAATAACCATAGGTGGGAAAACTAAAGTATTTGATGTGACCACCATAGTTCTCATTTTCATAGTTTCTTGTTTTGTTTCTTAAACTTGTCCTTGTCTAATATCCTTAGTGTGAGGAGTGGGAATTTAAGTCCCAAAAGTTATCTGTAAAGTCACTTTATAAAAGGCATCCAATGATGTTTCTATCTCTATATTCCCACCATAACTTAGTTCTAGATCCCCTTACTCTTTAGGTTCATATGATGGTTCCTTTAAATCTTCTTGGTGTGTGATAACAAGAGTTTATAGGGAGCTAAAAAGAGACCTTCTCACATAATTTATTATAGAAGGGGTGGTTGTCATTTGTAATGGATAAGGATAATGGAACTAGCTTGTCATTAGATCCTGAGGTGAAAATACTATTATCACCACTTGAGTGAATGAAACTATGATATTTGGATGTTATCCTATATAAATAACCTTTTGATTCACCTTAATGAATTTGAGACAATTTTAAGAATTATTTTCCTCATCTACTCATCATATTCCTCTTTTGTCTCTTCCTCTACTTGAAGTTGCTTAGCTTGTTTAGAACTATTTTTCCTCCTATTTTATATTGAATGTATCTTATATTCATATAGATAAATCAATTGGATCATCCAATCAATCCTCATAGACATTTGATATTTTCTCATTCTTTTGTAAACATTTGAATCATCCTTATGGTTAAGAAATATTAGGTCATGTTCATAATCTTGACGGCTATAATCCTACTTGAGTTATTTTATTACCTTCTTGGGATCCCAATATTTGTACTCAGCCAGTCCAAAATTAAATAAACCTTAGTGTTATAAAGTCTTATCTAGCTACTTCCAGTTTTGAAACTATTGCCTCTCAATTTTGAGGGGTGTCTTATGATATTTAGAAAATTTGGCCCTCCTTATATTTTCATCCACATTATTAGATAGCTGATAAACTATCTCTTATTTGACTAATTTATATGGTACAAGTCTAGGTTGTCAAAAGGGAGACACTAATGCACCCTCAAATCTATTGATAGTATGATTTGAATAGAACCAATAATCACCCAATGTTTTTAGTAATATTCAATATGATTAGACAACCTATTCATAGGTTGCCCATTTATTTCTCAGTAAAAAATCAAGTAGAAGGTATGTAAAATTGTTTGCATATGATCCTTATATTTACGTCTATGAAGATGGTTAGAATAATAAAAAATTTATATTTTCCCCTTTGGCTCCCAAGGCAAAACACTAGTTTGGATAACCATTCCATAGATGGCATTTACCAAGTATGAAAGCATGTAGAAGTTGGTATCTACTTGGTTGTGCATATAATCTCTTTGGGATTTGAATTGAAGCTTATGATTTCCCCTAGTGGAATAATGACCTTAACTTCTAAGATTATAGAAATAATGAGACCCATACCTAATCTACATTATTGATAGATGAAGCTCCATGTAGTCTAGTCAATAAGGTCATATCAATTCTAACACTAGGTCTGAATTGGGCAATATGGACGTTATTCTTCATGGAAAAATTTTAGGGCTCTGGACACATCCTAATAGGGTGACTTTTATTTAATATTTTTAAACCAGTTACTAACTATTATCTAATTTTAGGATGTGGTATTCGATATAATTTTTCAAATGCTAAGACAACTACATGTGTTAAAGGTTGCATGATATTTTTCTTATGAAAAAGATACCTTATGTAAGTGCATGTTGTAAATAAATTAAATACTAAGTCAATAAAAGGTAATACCTATGGTTTTTCTACTACTTTATATATTTTGGACGCTCTTTTTTCTAATAGGTCATCTATGTACTCCCTTTGATCCAAGGATAGTTCATCTTCATCTTTGTAAGGTCAAGCAGTCTCAACCTCTATGTAGAGTGTTGAAAAAAGATTGAATGATCCAAGTAAAGAAATTTTGTCTAATTATGTATCTTTAAATTCCTACTTGTTCCCAAATTATAACATCAAAGAAGAAGGTTCATAGTTCTATGTCTCTATAACTAAATAATTTGAGCTCTGTATTAAACTTTGAAATATATGTCTTTTAGTTTCTATGGAGATCTAGAGAGGGGTCTATAGTTTTGCAATTGGAAAATGTAATTTGGTTTGAACTAGGAACATAACATATAAAATCCCTTTTATTGCTTATGAATTCATTACTCAAATACACCATGCATGTCAATTAATTTTAGACTAATAGTTATTATCAAACATCCATTAAATTTCATTTTGATTTTATGAGATTAACTTTTATGCGTTTACTTGACATGTGGGCTTTCATCATTGTCTCTAAATTATTAGTCACCTATTTTGAATTTCGGTATAGTTTAACTCTCTTAAAGTTATTGTTGTGTCACTAATTTATGGCCTTTATCATTAC
>JARHVA010007197.1:287500-305000 GCA_037957365.1 Torreya grandis | reverse complement strand
CTCATGGTGTTAATTCAAAACCTTACAGTCATGAAAATCTAGGGTTTTCATAGTAAAATATAGATATAGGAAAAATTGTTAATCACTTAGACTTAAAATTCAGACTAAAATTATAATAGGATCTAATCTAAAAAACCTATAAATTATTTAGGTAGAGAACATTAGTGCCTAAAGAGGACAATAACACTATTGGCACTACTACTAGTGAAGGCACTATTGTCCACAAAGGATTATAACACTTGGGTCCTACTTAGGATACCCCAATTAGCTTTTATGCTAGTATTTATACATCAAATCATCCATCTCAATCTATTTCTAGCTAAGTATTCATTTGTGTTATCTATTGTTATTATTAGAATTATCAGTTTAGCTCAATTCTTTCACAAATTAGCAGTTACATTTATTACATATTTTATACCTTAGTTTACTATACTTAGACTACTTAATAGACTATGGCTTAAAACCATAACCCTAAAAATTAAAATCATTTGGTGAACCTGACTTACTTCAAATATTGCTTTAAACCCTAGTTTCATCTTAGGGTTTACTTTCTCATTTTTTGTGTAATATATTAAGGTTTATTAACTTCTATTTTTGTTATAATTTTTTTACAACCTAATTGATCCATATCAATCCTCTGTTAGGTTTTTATGATTAAATATTTAAAAAAATTATTTCAAACCTTGTAAACCCTAGATCTATATACTAGGTCCTCATACACCCAAATATTAACCCTTATGGTCTCAAGTAAATTTTTAATGTTTCTTACACATTAGGATTGATATTTAACATAATTTTAAATAAATTTATGTTGGATTATAATCTCCCTATTATTTTTTTGTTGTTCACTCTTCACATTCTCTATTTTGGTAAATTTAATATGACTTCTAAGAAACCTCTTGCCCCTCACCTAGTTGATCAATTTCTAATCGTTTCACATAATTATCCAAATAAATGGAAAAAATTTCAAGATTGAATACTATCACATGATAATGAGCATGATTTCATTTATAATGATGATAATGATGATTATTTTTGTAATAATGGATATGATTATTACGATGAGCATGATATTGAAATTATTATTGAAGATAGATTATATGCATCTTCTTCTCTTTCTCATCTCTCTTCTCCTACTCAAAATAAAACTAAAATATAAGGGAAAAAGTACACATTGTTTGTAGTGTTGTTTTTAAGAGTAATCCTAACTTATCAACCAATTTTGATACATACTTATTCAAATTAAATAAATACAAGAGTGATAAAATTAATTTACCTTTGCATAGTTCAATTAAAATTATACACGATGTTCCTAGTATAAAAAATCAAAATGTACATTATTCACCCTTCTCAATTAAATTTGAAAAAACCATGTATAAATGATATTGCACCTTTTACGAATGCACAAATTAAATTTGATGATGTTATTTTATCACCTTCTTTTACATTTCAATCTCAACACAATGACTCTATGAAAAATGTAGATAATTAAAATATATTTAAATCTTGTCTTACATCTCATAATGTGCCAAATGAATAAATGATTATTACTTCTTCTACACTTGACTCCAAGATTGAAAGTAATGATCATACATGCATTCCACTCATAGATAGTGCATACATGTATTGCAGTGCACCTATACTTGATGATATATTTCATATTAATAAAAATTAAAAATCTTCTTATAATATCTCTTAGTGAGCATGCAAATGATAATTATTATACTTTTACTTATACAAGTGAATTAAAATCTAATTTTGATGAACTTTGGAATAATGATGATTACTATGATTTTGGTGAAGAATACATTGAGTCTAAACCCTCTATTTCTCTCCCTACTTCACCCATCTCTCATGTTCAAATTTATTGCTTATAAAATTCTAGTTAAAATGATAATATACCTTTGAATAAACACAAATGAACTTATACTTATGCTCCTAGTTTACACAATTTACATTTGCATGATAATAATACATCTTTTATTCCATTTGCATGTGATACTTATTTACAAATTAAAAGAATAAGAGATACCAATGAATATCCCTCAACTCCCCTTATTTTATTAGAACCAATTTCTCATCCTAATCTCCACAAAGGTGATAGCCCATTTCCCTCTCACCAGGTCAATTATATCACCCCTCCAAAGGTAATGGTGAGTAAAACAAAAGGTCCTCAATGTAGTGTACCAATGGATAAAATTAATAAAAATAATTAATTAATTAATTAATTAATTAAATAGATCTCTAGATGATGATAATATACCTTCACAATAGGTAATCTCCTTGATGCACATTGTGGATGATTGAAAATAACAAGTACACCATTTCACATTGGAAAGTAAATCATATCACTCATGGGATGATTCCAATTCCATCCATAATAATCCCATCCCACATATAATTTTCAATGAAAAGGTTCCATCAAAGTTATAGATACCAACATTACCAAAGTTTTATGGACATGGATATTCGTACTTGCATCTTGAAGCTTATTGGAAAGCTATGGCACATGTCACTAGTATTTTGAATCTCTTACAATTTTTTTATAGGACACTATAGGTTTGGGCATTAGAGTGATTTAATCATTCACTCCAAAGTGGTTCACTATACACATATGATGAGTCATAAGAGGTATATCACATGCATTATATTTAGAATAAGGGACCTCATGTCACATATGAGAGATTGCCTTCACTACACTAGGTACAGATAGAAATAGTAAATGAATACATTATAAGATTCAAAACATGTATTCAATAGTTTTTGTACTAGCTAACATACTTATAGGTATAATATATCTTTGATAGATGCCTTATTTTTCCTCATAAGGATAAACTGTTATATGAGACATAAAAATCATTTTGGCACCTATGTTACATAGTTATGCAATTAGAGAAAAACTTGGGACTAGTTGAAACACATTTATAGATAGATTTGGATTTAGATCTCTCATAGTCATAATCATCTAATATGGTACAAGTAGCTAATCCACCTATGATTAAGGAAAAAGTGTAATAAAAATAACAAATCAAGATACTCAACAAAGTCAAAGAGCCACTTTATAGAGCATCTCCTATAGTGGATAGAGCACAAGACACTAGTAGTAGGTCCATAGAATTTTTAGCTATAGATATGCCTCATGACATATTATTCACATTACTAAATAGGGGGATGATCACCCTTGCTCCTATTCAACATCATATATCACATCATTTACAAATAAAAGTAAACAAACCATATTGCAACTGTCATAAAATCAATGGACATTTGCGCAATAATTATTATGCACTTAGAAATTTTATTGACCAATGTGTTGATAGAGGCATTATAACATTCACATAGGGGGTATTGACATATCCTTATCCACACACTGTTATATCACACTCCATTATTAGTATGTTATCTCAAGATGTTCCTTTGAATGAACCATTGGTTATTCATCATATGATCCATTAATGTTTAGGACACATACTTGACATCTCATGTACCAGAGATTTAGTAAAGATGGCATCTAGTTCATAGAGATCAAATCATAGTTTTAGTTCAAAAACTAATTAAGATATTTGGAAATAATAATAGAGATCATATCATAGTTTTAGTTTGTCAAATGATTAGGCTATTTGGAAACAACAACAAAGATAAGAGCACAATTTTATTTTGACAAATGATTAAGATATTTAGCAAAGATTATAGATATCAAAGCACATTCTCAGTAAGAAAACCAATTGATATATTTGGTAAAACTCACATAGTTTAGAGAAAAGTATTAGTTAGACAACCAATTCAAATATTTGGCAATGCTCATAAATATTAGAGCATGGTATCAGTTTGACAACTAAATAAGATAATTATAAGACATAATTCACAAAGGATCACAATATTTGCATGATAACTGATTAGGATATTTGTTATATATTCTACACATCTAGCTACCAATAGTGCACCATGAGCAATATCAATTCTAGAGTCTACTTCTATGCCAACACAACATGATTAATATGATCATTTGTTCACCATGCCATCTGGGTTTAGATAGTGCATGTCATAGTTACATGATCCATAATTAGATATAATATAATACTCCTATAATAACTATATTACCAACTAACATTCCTAATATGATATACATGTCTACTCAAGGATATATACACAAGACACCTTGATAGTGAGTCTCTTATGAGAATCATCAGTTAGTATGTTCCTCCCTACTTGTACACATTTTCATTCATTCTTGATCCTTGTTTATAGTTTCATTTTCATATTTTTTGTACATATATTATGTCCAAAAAAATAAAAAGACAATATAATATGTCAAAATAGAAAACATTCAAATATTTTCTCATAAAATATAAAGTTTAGATTGTATGCATTACCATGTTTACATTCCTTATATTTTCTAGGCACTACATATGCTAATTATCTTAGTATAGTCAATTTTTATCATACATACATGCTTCTCTTATAGATTTTTCATAGATTGCTATAGGACTCAGGTCCATCACATAGATCCAAATTTGCCATTATCTACCCATTGGTGGCACATAGACAATTTCCTCATTTGATATACATAGTTATGATTACTAGGTTAAATATCTATATACTCTATACCATGGATTTAGCATGGTTGCATCTTGATATTGATTAGTCTATACTACACAAAAAAAATTCTGATTGCTACTACTTTAGACTCAATTTATGTAAATATGTTCTATTATATAGACTTGTACCATATGTTTATGCATACTTTCATTTCTAGCTTTCCTAGTTTATACTTGATTGTGACTCTATGATTATTCTATTATAGGGAATTTGTATATGCCATTTCTCTATGACTCTACACCAATTCCTTTCATTATATGTATGATTTGGGCATGTGCCCATGTCCTTGTGTGTGCATTCTTGATTGTGTATCTGTAAATTTGAATAGATCCTTCCATGTGGCTCTAAGATAACATATTTAATATTTTTTTATTGTATATTTTAGTGTGTCCTTGTATGTCTTGCATTCTCATATTTAGTGGCATTTGCCCATGTCCCTTGTATTGTGTCCCCTTGTCCTAATTTATGTGCTTCATGTGTGTTATATGTATGTTTTCATGTATGCATCATGGACATGACACTTGTCTCTTATTTTTTACACACTTTAGTTTTATATGTCATGAGAGACCCCATACATCTCCCTTTCCTCCTTGGGTGCCTTGATAGACATCATGACCCATCCCCCTAGGTAGTTACTCAATTTATTACTCAACTTTTTTATTCATATACATTGTTATATCTATCTTAATAGCCTTGTGAATGCTAGTTTTATCATACATCATACACTAAAAACTTATTATCATATTATCTTACATTATGATGTTATGTATTCACATTATATTGGTTTATTACATAGATATTATAATTTTCTAGATAACATGCATCTTGTAGAGATTTTCCTTTTGAGGATAGTTCTTGCATAGGTTAAATAACTCGCATCAAAAGAATTGGAATTAACATAGATTCATCACATATATTAGGTTATCTTAATGTACTTAAAGTATATTTTCTATCACATATGCACATAATATTGAAATCAATTTCAGTAAAACACAGTGGGAAATAGTCACATAGAGATTAGTTTTAGTGACATAAAAATTAATACAATTGAATAATAGCACCCAAAATGGGACACTAACACCACCAAAAATATTGTTAAAGATATGGTGTTATTATCCATTAACCTCAATTTTATGAAATTCTATATTGTCCAAAAAAGTACAATAGGTACAATCTAGTTTTGCATAGGTTTAGTTACAGATTACTAATTTTTACAATATTTATTATAGATTCATAACAATTTATTCAAATTGAGGGCATCATGTGTGGCATGATCATTCTTGTTTCATTTTCATATACTCATATATAAATTATTACAACTCAATCTATAATCCATAAATTTAGATAACATATTTGGGGGCATGTGCTTGGCACATTATTTTTGTATGTTCACTTATGCACTAGTCGATTAGATGGAATGACAAACTCCATGTCATTATCTAAGTCTTACACACTAAACACCATATTCCAAATTATACATATAATTTATTGCTTACTCTATCTACAGTGGTTGGCATTCCCATGTGGCCTAAAGCCTCCTAACATTCATGAGTGGCCTAGAGCTACCTAATATTTTTGAGTAGCCCAGAGCTATTTTATATTTTATAGTTTTTGAGTGACCCAGATCCATCTTATATATTTTTAGTTACATCAAGAAAAATTAGTTTCATAGGCATGTGCTACACATGGGTAGGCAATGATGGATTAATAGTCTAATTGAGTTCTTGAGCCACCTAAATGAGAGGGTTGGACACACCATCAGTCTAATCCAAGTTATTTATAGGTCATGATCCACCAAATAGGGGTGGTAAATGATGGATTCAAAATCAGATTGAATTATTGAGCCTCCCACACATGGGGATTGAGCAAGCCATCAGCTCAGTCCAAGCTATTCACTAATTAATCATTATGTACACATGCACACATAGGATGTCACTAGGTTTATGTATTGGTTAACATACCTAGTGAAGTGTATTCATTCATTTCCTCTTTCTTATTTATTTACTCAATTTTGTGTTTAATTTTGATCTCTTAATTAAGGAATAATCTATGCATGTTTCATTTATAGGACATGAAATGGATCATGATTTGCATACTCATATCTATATTCATGAACCTTTCCTCATAGGTAAGTCCAGGTACACTTCTTTTTCTTTTATCCTAGTCATTTCACTTTGCTAAATTTATAGAATACAATGGGGGGAGGGGGCTAATGTAATCATTAAAATTAACCATTCATGCATTGGATGTCCACTTTAGGTCACTTTACCCTTAGTATAGCATTTCACCCATCTTAGGGGCCCTTTTAATCCAGTTTAGTCAAATGAAAACTACAAATAGCACCCATGCCTATAAAACATCACATAAGACCTATAATGGCACAATTCATTAGTGATTTAGGTCTCTAGACCCTGCAAAAGGTAAATTACATATCTCTAAGAGGATTAGGGTTGCCCTAGACCTATTCTTAAGTCACCCTCCCAAGTCATTTTTATCAAAACACTATATAAACACTACTCTCATACTCTTAGACCCTAAATTGACATTATCACAAAGAAGCACACAAAAATACCACTTCACATATTGGGAAAGCTCCTGATTCTTCTAATATTATATTGAATCAATGCATACATTTAATAATCCATCTTAGCATAGGTTTTTTTTTATCTCAATTCACCTCCAAGGCATCATCTCATACATTCACACTTAGGCTTTTTAGCATTAACTTTCACTTTTACCAAACACTTAGGTAAGAGATCTACATTAGGCTTGATCCCTCCTAAAAGTTTTAGTATATAGGTAGCATACCCACATAGGGGTGTGAATCATTCATCCATCACATCAGACCCACTAACCCCTTTTTCTCCTGGTGTTCATTCAAAACCTTAGAAGTATGAAAACCTAGGGTTTTTAAAGGAAAATAGATCTACAATAAAAATTATTAATTGCACAAATTTGAAATTTGGACCAAAGATGGAATAGGACCTACCCTATAAAACCTAGAAATAATTTGAAATAGGACATTAATTCCAAAGGAGGAAACTAGAACCATTGGCACTAATGTCTAGTTAGGGTGCTACTATGTAGGAAGGATTTTGACACTTAGATGCTATTTATGACACCCTAATTAGTTTTTATGATAGTTTTCTTCCTTAAAATCATCCATCTCAATCTATTTCTAACTAAATATTCATTTGTGTCATCTATTTATATTATTATAAATATTAGTTTAGCTCAGTTATTTCACAAATTAGTTGTAGTAATTATT
This sequence comes from Torreya grandis, assembly GCA_037957365.1. Taxonomy (NCBI): domain Eukaryota; kingdom Viridiplantae; phylum Streptophyta; class Pinopsida; order Cupressales; family Taxaceae; genus Torreya; species Torreya grandis. The sequence goes on along the minus strand of JARHVA010007197.1, from coordinate 297,133 downwards.
ACATATTTTATACCCTAATTTACTATACTCAGACCCTTTAACAACTTAAAGATTAAATTCAATAACCCTAAAAATTTAAATAAATAATACAAATAAGTGAATGGATAACAAAATAGTAATGAAAGAGAAGGAAAGAAAATTGAAATAAAAACATTTGGGCACTCCATGTGAAATTTATAACTAGGAATAAACTATGTAACTAACATAGAATATTTTCTTTAAATTTGAGTTTGATCAGGTGAAAGGTCAAAATCAACTAAAGTTTCAATTGTGTCTACGTTAAAGTTAGTAGGTGTTCAATTTTTTCCACTGATTGTGTCTTATAATGTTTAGTATGTCCTCTATTGCCTTATGGGGTTTTTAATTTTATAAGTTTTTTCATAGATTAATTCTATTTAGATTATAGTTTTGATTTTATAAATTGATGGATTTTTTATTTTCTTTTTCTTTGATCTTGACATAGTCCTAAACAATGTATACATAAAATATTATGTCTGTTAATTGGCATGGGAAAACTCGTGAGGATTTTAATTTTCATACCTCATATTCTTTGAATTAGGAATATGTGTAATTATATTATTATAAGTTAATATAAGCCTAATGAGAGAATGGAATTCACCTTTTCTCCCTATATAATAAAACACAATTATATGCTCCACTTTAACCTTATTTTGATAAAAGACTTAGGATGATGTTAATGTTGTGTAGGCTAAATGTATAAAGTCCCTGGTTGAATATACAAAACTATTGATAGTGATTAATAACTATGAAATATAAAAATGAAATTTTAGATATCTAGATTGAAGGAGACTTGTGCTTGATAAATGATTATGAATAGATTTGTATAGATATGGCTCCCTAGGATACTTTGAACATAGGTTGAGCCTAGAAGATAATGATAAGTGAAAATAAAGGCACAAGGAATCAAAAAAAGGCATTAAAGACCCAAAATAATATAAGGGTCACAAATAAAAGGTTAATTAACTATAAACCAATCAAAATAATTGGATAATTGATTCTAACCTTAAGGGGGAAAATGCTTAAAATAATGATCAAACTAAACATATAATGGTTCATTGGGATATTTTGTTGAAAAATATATATATAAGGTACTTATAAAAATATATAAATGATTCAAGGTCAGGAAGAGTCTATTTTTTGATAAAGTGTCTAAAAATAGGAAAATGTATACAAGTGGACTGAATGCAGTAAAACATGGCAAATATGTTATGTAAAAGGGACTTGTACCAAAATTAAGTGTCTAAATAATGACACACTTTTATGTGTGTGTGAATGAATACATATTTATTTAAAATTAATATATAATTTTAAGAATGTACCTAAACATTACTTTAAGTATGGAAGAAGGAATAATCTAGATGGTTGTAAAAGGCTTCACTCATAACCTAGTCACTTTAGTGTTTCTATAAATGATTGTGAATGAATGAAAGTAATCAGTATCTCAATAAATTGAAGTGAATATGTCAAAGTGAAATAGAAACTATAAATAATAATCATAAGGATGAATACACTTAATGGTATGAAAACCATGTTGTACTCTTAGGAAATAATAGTAGAAATGAAAAAATTAAAATCTTGACACCAATAAGTTTTAAAGGAAGCTATAAAACATCAAGGATTTTATATTGAAACTTGAAAACTAAAGCCCACTTTTTTATCAAGGAAGCATATATTTGGAAATTTTTGGTAGATCACAATCTATGAAAATTTGAATCTATCTATAGAATATATGAATGTATAAATATCTAGATGTATACCCCAAGTTTGAGGTGATGAATTAGTATATGTTCTTGAAATAACTCATATCAAAATAAAATAGCTTGTGTACCATGTGTGTGTGTGTGTGTGTGTGTGTGTGTGTGTGTGTGTGTGTGTGTGTGTGTGTGTGTGTGTGTGTGTGTGTGTGTGTGTGTGTGTGTGTGTGTGTGTGTGTGTGTGTGTGTGTGTGTGTGTGTGTGTGTGTGTGTGTGTGTGTGTGTGTGTGTGTGTGTGTGTGATAAAATTTGAAAAATATCTTTATCAACACATGTATATATTTATAGAAAATATGATCACATAAATTTCAATAGGAAGATCAAACCTCAATTGAGGATGAGATACTAAAGCGTAAGTAATATTCCCCAATATAACCTAGTGACTGAGGCAAGGATAGGACCCAAATATGGTATGATATGAAAGTACCCAATATATAAATATATTATCCCCATGTTACTAGTATTAATTAGAATAATTTAATTTCATGATCTATGAAATGTATGATAAATAGGTATAAGGGTGTAGTAATGTGTGTATGTATATTATATGGATTATAAACTATAAAATATATGTAAGGGTATGATTCCCCCAATAACATGATAAGTTATATATATTATGGATGAATCCCAAGAGATAGGTAAGGGTATGGTTCATAAAATCAAATGATAATGTATGGACAAAAATATGCCCCAATGTAACAAGGTGCCCCTAGGTAGGCAAGTTAGTGTCATAAAGAAAAAAAAAATAGTAGAGTATGTCTTAGTGGATTCATGTCAAATAACATGTATATTTAGGAAATAATCATAATTTTTATAATTATTAGTGTGCATGATAAGGATCATGTCACCAAACATAGTATATCACATTACATAAGTAACAAAAATAGAAATAGTCATGAAATCATGCATACAATATGGATTCATAAAAAATTAAACATGACCCATTTGTAATTAATTATAATATATGGACACTATATAATCCTATATATATCAAACTATACAAAACATTGATAGGAAACATGCATTATCACACACAAGTACAAGCATGTAAATGGAGGCACTTGAGTAATCACGGGGCATGTAAGAGAAAATGTAATATATCCATGTAGCATATAATATTTAAGTAGGATAATGATATATATAATCAATATAATTATTTATATATGATAAATTAAAATTATGAAGGATATCACTTGAGTCCCACTATAAAGAGATGATCCCAATATGCCTTATATATGGCATACCACCAATGTGAGAATGCCCTTAAATGTGGGTGTAATTGTAGATGATAGCATGTGTAAGTTCATGATCATATGTAACCTATATATATTACATCTCACTCACTTAATAATACCATAAAAATGATATTTTAACATGTATATGTAAACCTCTATCATAGGTTAATAATCATGATATGGATACATAAAAAATATGAAGGTAAATACATATTTCATTTTTTATGTTTTCCAATTCTTTTGTATTTTTATGTTTTTCTAGAAGAATGAGATAACATGAGAAGGAATACAAGTAACACAATTAAGAAAAATCAAGGTGATATCAATCAATAAATAAAATAATCCTAGAGTAAAATTCAAGTAGGAAAGAAGACAATCCAAGGGGGAAAATAAATAAGATAAGGATGTAGGCCAAGGGGAAAAAATATAAAATAAAGAAGAGGAGGATTCATAACAACCTACAACTTACCTAAAAAATTAGTGAATGATAAGATGGAGATTTAAGATACATAGGTTATCATCAATAATAATTATGTGTAAGTGTTTTTAGTGTGTGTAATGTTTGTAAGTGTTTGAAATGTAATACGAAAGGGTTAGTTCAATATAGGAATAAACATAAATTAAGGGACTTGAAGAATGTCAATGCAAACTAATCAAAGGCATAGATTTTGAATATGAAAGAAACATGAGACAACAATAATCTTAAGGGATGAATACTTGTTAAAGGCAAGATATATATAATAAGGATGAAAAAATTAGATATGTATAGTAGGATGCATCAATGAAGTGAAAGGGATAATATAGCATGGTTAATCGATGATCTCATCTATCCATATACAAGGTGATGTACATGATCATGGAGAGTTATATGCATCACTAAAGGTATTTAAAATTAATTTCATAAGGTGTAGGATAGATCATGTTATCATGAGTTATTTGGTAACCTAAATCATCATCACTAACATAATCATCACAAAAATGGGATGTAAGAGTCACCTTAGCTATTTGGAAATAAGTATGCATATTGGCTTGAATATTTATTTATGTAGCTAAATTCTATGAAGGTGCTATTAATATCCATAATAGTATCTTATAAAATGTATGAATAAGTATTATATATCATATTTTTATAAATACAAGAGTTGTATCTTTAATATCTATAGCTATAGGAAGGTGAATTATAAACGTAATAATTGTAGAAACCATATGTTGTGAAATTGTATCAAATACCACATGAGGTTGACTGTTTTTATTCATAGGAATTTATTTAAATATATTTTCATTTTTTTTATAATGTTATATGATTAATTCATAATTCGTTCCATGAATATTATATACTTTTTTAATTTAGCCACCCAAAATTATCACAAAATCTGTATTCTTGTTTTTTATTTCCAATTTAACTTATTAAGTAAACTTATGAATTTTAACATATTTATATTATGGCCCAAACTACACACAATTTTATATTTAATCAATAGAGTTTAAAATATTTTTAATTATTATCTAAAGGCTATTCATTTATACATCTATACTACATCTTATCCATGAGCTAGCCTTGCCTAAAAAGATAGAGCCGAACTTATTTCCTAGACAAATTTGAGGTTACACAAGCTCATCTTGAACAAGCCTATAGACAAAAGGATCTATCTTTTAACTTTTGTGGATTTTTATATATATTTTTTTCATGATCTTTATCCCTTCTAATTTATATTCTAAAATTTTCTTGGCAAAGATTATTCATCATAAATCATCCTATAAACACAAGGTCTTGCTAAGACATTTAATAACTATATAAGGTAAAGAATCAAGAGAGAGGAGGAGAGAATTTAACACTTCACTAAAAAGAATAAAAACTAGAGCCAAGAATATCAATTCAAGATTTTATTCATCAAATCAAATCATACACACTTGTAACACTTATCCACCTTAGTCTTTCTACAAATTCCATTATACCAAGGGAGGAAAATTATATTTCAAAAGTTTCATTGGTCACTTGTAAAGAATAAGTTTGAAACCATTACTTGAGATATTCCTTTCAAACACCATAAAAACTACATGGAAAATTTAATAGAGTTTGTAATATATGTATTTTACAATGTTTATTTAATGGTTTCATTTTGTTTTGTTTTATAATGTGCAACCCAGGTCAAAGTGAAGATTTAGCCATCTAGTATATTCTTACTTGCCAATCTCATTAATGAAGGTACAATGGAAATTAGGAAGACATAATTCAAATACATCAAAAAAACTATATTGTATAACCCTACATAGATTCACTTGAAAACATAAATATGTGCCCCATAATAGAGGGACATAACCAAATTGTCTAGACTTATCAAGAATAAGCTTGTACAAGTACCTATATACACAATATTTTAAAACATTATAATTTAATGATGTTTTATCTCTTGTATCAACCTATCAATTTTAAATATCTTTGAGTGCATGTCTTAAATTTAGAACTAGTAAATGGGTGGGAATATTGATTGTGCTTCATTATAGACATTGTTGTTTATATATCATTCCCATATCCATTCCCTTAAGTTATCTCCTTCCATATGGTATCCTATAATTATGTCAAGACCTATATTTTTCTAGTATTCCAGCCCATATCAATTTTTTTTAACTGATATATATCCCAACCAAACTACATTGACTAGATCGATGAAATTCTAAACTTTCTTACACACACTTCATAGCTAGTTCAAATGGGTTGACCTAGTTCAAGGATATTTGACCCATTTAGGACTAAATCGAGCTCACTGATATTTTTAGCTAAATATTTTGGAGGGATTAGGGTTTTACATCACTATAAGTACAATCCTCAATTTCAATCCAATAAAGAGGAACATTCATTTTCAATTTTTGTTTCTTGCACTTTTATCCTAAATATACATTTGGAGGAGTTATTTCTTAGATCTCATCCTAGAGGGAAAATCTTGTTTTGTGGAATATTGGATGCAATAGGAGTCATTTTAGAATATGTCATGATTCAACCATTGATATCCTTATAACCATAATAATATCTTACAAATCACTATTAGCTAAGGGATATATTGAGGCTCGATGGGGCTTGTTCAAGGTAAGTATACTTTAACATTAGATATTTCCTTTTGATAGATAGAAGTTACATAATTGCTTGGTTAATGAATATATATCTCATTTTTTGAATTATCTCTACATTTAAACTTATTGTGTCTATATTATTATTCAAACTTTAAATTTATACACCTTAGGTAGCATATGCCCTCATTTTCTTGCCATGGCTCCTTGCCCATTTTAATATGTTTTTAACCCATCCCCTTACATTTATTAATTGAGATATTGTATTATTATATAATTAGAGATATATTTAATTTTATTACATTTTGTTTATTGCCTATAGGTTTTGTAAACCTTTTTCTTGATATTATTTTGTATGTGCTCCCGTTGTTAGTTTTAGCAGAGCCATTAGTCATATCTTGATATCATTAAGTAGCATTGGGATCTACTAAATTTACCTTATTTGAGTTTGAATATTTTATATAGGATATTTGTAGTTCAATCTTAGATAATTTACATACATTATATTAAACCTGACATGCACTAACCATTGCTTTCAGCTCTGTACTGAACTATATTGAACTGTTCAATCTAGTTTTGTTTCATTTCTTTGCTAGTGAACTATATAAAACATGTTGATATATCTCGATCTCAATTTTAACCTAAAAGAACTTATGTTTAATAAGAGAGACATAATTTTATCTCTATATTTTCCCAAGTAAACTGTTTTGACCAACATGAAATAGTCTTATTTTATAAATATATTTATTATTTTGGCTAGCCAACTCTATCAACCTATTTGATTACACTCTGTGTAACCACCTTCTTATTCAACTAGATTGATTTATGAAACACATTTATATAATTTCATTTTTAGTTATGTTTATAAATTATTTTTAGCAAATAATATTGATCTAGCTAATTTAGTTTTATATTTCATTTATTTCTATTGTATTACATCAAACTGTTCGATTTAGTTATATATTTTAATTTATTTTTAATAAACTATATTGACTTTCTGAACTTATTTCTATAATCACAGTCATCATTAAAAATCTAAATTGACCTATTTGATCTAGTCTTATATCTCTATATGTAATCTTGTTTTACATAAATTGTATTGATCAACTCAATATATTTATTTACTATTTGTACAACTACATTGGTCAACATCAATATAGTTATATTTTTTTCATTTTTAATCATAAGCAAGGAAAATTAAATTTTCATTTCAAAATATAATCACACATTTCATTTAAATTTTACTTCCTATTTAATTCAATTTATTAAATTCTACAAATTGGTTTTTGATATTGATTTTCAAATTTAGTTTTCTATTTATTTGGTTTTCATTCAAAACTATGTTTTGATAGTTTTTAAAATAATTAGATACTCTCATGAATGGATACATGATGTTTTGTTTAAAATCCTTGTCTATTGTTTATAGACATCATGGTGTGATGGGATAATCCTAATACTCATATCCATAGTATAAAGATAAACACAGTTTATTTTTTACGTGCCTCATGGTTTATTAAAAATGCCTAGGATTCCCTTTGAATAACTCAATACATTGTCCGATATTTTTTGACTACATTTACCAACTTGATATAGTCTCCTACGTTTGCATCCCTAATTGTATCAATGATCTCAACACAGTCTATTTCCATATATCTTAAACCTTTATTTGTGAAATTGTATCAAATTAATCAATACATTCAATGGAATTTTTTTTTTATAATTTATCCTCTATAATATATTTAATAAACCAATTCAATCTCTTTACCAACATTTTATAATTTATCTAATGAAATTATATTGACTATCTTGACATAGTTTATTTCTAATCTCTCATGTGTATAATTACATTGAATATTGTGATATAGTTCACTTATAGATTTTTTTTTAAAATTACATTTTATTTTTAGATACAATATATATATAAAAATGCACTAATTATCAAACTACATAAAATTGTTTGATACAATTTCAAATCTTTTGTTTTACTGATTTAGATAATATAATTAATTTTTCTAGTTTATCCAGCTCAATACCATTTCCACTTCAACTCTCCATCATGTAGTATATATTTTATTATTCTTAATAAATAGCATAACATGATATGATGGATTTAACTAACTATCATAAAAATTCTAAATATTTGTTTAATATTATAAATAAACAAGACAAAATTAATATTCATGTAACTACTAGAATAATAGATTATAATTCAATCTCTACCTCCCAACCTCTATATCCTTCTATTTACCCTCCCCACATGCCCACGATTGAGGATGAGAGTGTTCTTAAATATACTACTAAACTGATCATTTTCATCATTGAAAAACCTCAAGATAGGGGTAAGGATCCTATGGTCATTTATAACCTCATGATAGGATCCCATATAGGATGTCCCCCTTCACCCACACACCATTTTGACATGATATGGGGCAAACCAATACATGAATTCTTCTCTTCATTCCTATTAAATGCATTGGTTCAATAATTTCAAAGCAGTGACCTCATTAAAAATAGTTTAGCCCATTTCATTAATTGTAAATAGGCATAATCTAAAACTATGTAAAATTTCATTAAGTGATGGAATGCCTTGTATAATAAATATAAACATAACATTTCATAAGATAATATCTTCAATTTGTTTACCAATGCTCTCCATCCTAGACTCTAATCTAGAGTTAGGAATATCTCTCCAAAATATTTGGAAAAATCCCTTCATCAGGATAAATGTCAATATTTCCTTATAAGACAATTTGATCCTTCCAAACCTACCTCAAGAATTTGTATGTTTATGATATCTAAAATATGAATTATACCAATTATGGTGTTATATACACTTATTATTCTATACACACCATTCATGTTATTCTTCTTGGTGTCCCCGATGAGACAATTCTTTCCCAACCTTTCATAGAAAGTCCATCCCAGTGATTCCCTCATTATCATCATACATAAATAATTTTGATGTTTATAACCTCTTTCCCTAGTATAAGTTCAAAAATGTATTCCTACACATTTAGGAATATAACCTGACCCTACTCATCCTACCAAACATGGGTATGATCCACAAATTTATTTTGGGTGTCATGTAAGTTGAGGACATTAACTTGAAACATGTAGTCAACTTAGGAACTTTGTCCTTGATTTTATCCTTGGTCCCAATTTCAATCACAAAACCATGATTTATGAATGTCAAAATTCCTATGACAAGGTAGCTAAAGCCCATGATTCCAAATTTAAGCCTGATGGTATTAATCAAGCTAATGTTCACCTTTCCATTTATAAGGACCCACTTACAAATCATCAATCTAGTCAACCTCCTTCTTCTAATGTTGTGTAAGACTTGGTTGATCTTCATTATTTAACCAATGATGAAAATGTGGTAAATATGAAAAACATGAGGTTTTAGTATCTTACATTTACCTGTATCCACATTCCAATTATAACAATTTTCCCACTTCTAAAATTGTGAAAGATACATATCCATCTCATTTTATAGATGTTGAATATATAGAATTCAATACCAAATCATTTCATAAATCTACATCTATCAACATGAT
>JARHVA010007197.1:152500-282500 GCA_037957365.1 Torreya grandis | reverse complement strand
TGTGTTTTATATAGATGTTTACCATTCATCATTTTTTTTTCAAACTTTCTATCTACTTACAAAAATTGTCATTTTACATTTTACATTTTACATTCTTTTTAACCATGAATTTAAAATGTTTAGCATAAGAAATCATGATCACATGTGATACAATATGTTGTATCAATTGAGTTTATGATTTTATACAATCCACATATCCCTGTAGATTGTCCCCCTAGGCTTGTAACCTTGATACCTAGTTAGTTATTATAAAATGAGTGGCTCTCTCCTAAGACTACATCTTCTACACCTATAACTCCCCCTAACCAAATCCTGGTGGTGCTTTATCTTGGTCTCCATCAAATAATCTACATAGGTAACCTCCCTAACCAATATAAACCACTCAACATAACCTTGGGATGAAGCCACCAATGAATCAGTTAACTATGTAATATCATGTTATGGAGCATGTCATCTAGAATGCCATGGTGGGTGATCCCCACTAGGTTCCTCCATCTAGCCTCCTCTACCATATCATCTAAAAAATGCACACCAAAAAACATCATATCTCATATGTAATCTAAAACCCTATATATTTATATTTATCTAGACAATAAATTAACATAAACATAATTTACATACCCAAAGTATCACCATTAACTTGACCACATTACACATATTGGGTGTCTTATCTTTAAATAGGTACAAATCCCCTATAATGACCTAGTTGGATGACATGTGTGTGTTATGCTCTCCTAGGCACGTATTGAACTATCATATAACATAGATATGGATGCGCTATAAGATATTATCATTATGGTAGTGGCTGCACTAACCTCTATTGATACCTCCATGGATGCATCAATGGAAATGGTTTTGCCTATACTTGTCATTATTTATAATCAAATATCATTACTACTCTTCTTATTATAGCATAATATCCCTTCTAACACCTTCATTTCCATCTTTCTACTCTATGAGGATAACGTTGTATAACTAGTACCTCAATAGGTGCCCCTTCACCTCTCAAACCACATCCCTCCCTCACATGATGATTGAAATAGGATGAAACCATAATAGGAGTTGTTAGATGTGGAAATACAAACTAACCTAGCACATGATAACATGGTTGAAAATCTACCCACCACAAATAGTTCGTAATGATCATAAATTTTTCATGTGTTTTCATAGTGGATGGCCATGATGTCTAGGCATCCACAGTGTCCACATATGACTACCAAATGATCTCCCCCCATTACACTATCTTCAATTTTATCATGTGGGAAATACCCCAAATAATGTGATCTTGTGCCCATATCCACACTCTTTTAAGGGTGTCATCTATGGCATGGGGAAACCATATCAATCCATACATATGGAAGTGCTCATCAATCCATCTTCTCAAAAGAATAATAGACCTTATAACTCTATTGTCCTATTGATAAAATATTATAAAAATCATACACTAGTTACACCAAAATATATAAACCTAAAACATATAATGTATCATGATCTAACATTATTAAACACATATGTATAATACACAATGGCACTCTATCATCTAACTTATGACAAATCACTTGAGCTATCATAAGTCCAATAATTATGTTCTATATATCCTAAATATTTGATATATACATTAAAAAAATGACATGCAACCCTCACTCATCTACCTCTCAGACTCTATGACCCATATAGATGACACCTTAATCTCATTAGATGAAGATGGGGTGTTTCACACCATAGGTGTGCCCATAACATGTAATCCTAAATTTCAACCACATCCTCCAAAGTGATACCCACCTTGATGGTATCCCCATACACAACCCATTATAAGGTATTAGTCAGTCTCTCCCATGATCTTAAAAACTAAGAAGGATCCATTGCATCTCCATAATAATTCCAAATCCAAGTGTCTTCAAATGTGCTCAATCGATTGTAGGCAACCACTCTAGTAAATATAGTAACCATATAACTTCTAATAGTCTCCATAATCTTCCATCCCTCTATAAAATGTCAAACAATAGAGCATAAATTAGGGCTCTATCCAAAAACTAAAATAAATTAGACATAAAAATAATAAAATTACTTTTTCTTTAAAATTAACTACTATATCAACAATGTACCTAACTATATTTTCCACCTCAACTTTTAGACTATATCGACCATGTACATTACTACATAGACCATATATAAAGTTAGATTATATCTACCATGACCTATTGTATCATCCATTTTATTCCTTTACAACTTTGTCTACCATGATATATGACATTAATTAGAATATATTCAACTACAATGGCCAGTCTAGATCGCATCAACCAATTTTATTGCCTCAATTTCAAACTTCATTAGCTCAGATGATACCATTAATATTATACTTTCATTTTCCATTAGTCCATAATAAATGCCCTTGAACTATATTCTAAATTCTTGTCTCCTACTTATTTCCTTTCCTACGTTTAAAACTAAATTTATGCTTGTTAGGGAAAATTTTATTACATGGATTTGCCTCAACACCTAATTTTCTTAATTTAGTCCATTTTTATTCAAAATGCTAAAATCAAATGCACCTCCTACCTATACCATGTGGGTTATAGCTATGATACACCCACCAATTTGACCACCTCTTTGTATATGGGCATCATCACTCAACTTGCTATATTTTGATTAATAGATTTATAGTTTCCAAAAATAAAAAATGTATAAATGAATAATAATTGACCCTTTTATAGTAAATATTTCAAAATTTCTAGCTTTTGTTTATTTACTATGAAATCCTATATTTTGATTGTATCTTTGTTTTCATATGTCCTTTTCAAAAAATGAAATAAGCCATAAAAACTTGGTAACATAGAGAAATTTTTTAGTGATAACAAAATATTTTTACAAAAAACTTCATTTTTCTCTCTTATTTTTTGATTTGGCTTTTGTTTTGCACACTAGTTGCCTATTATCATCTACTACACATGTAGCTTTTTTCAACACCAATAGGGTAATTAAATGTATGTATTTACATTTTATTTACTTTAACTTACTTTCATATTTTTAATGCATTTTTTAGCTCAGTTACTATATTGATATGACGTTTCCCAAAGCTCCATCCTATGTTTCAATCTGGTGAGATGTTATGAACTTTGAGTGGGGTATATGTATAGACACAATATTTTTAAACTTTATCATTTATTTACAACTTCTTTATTATATAAACCTATCAATGTTAAATCTCTCTAAGTCTAATAATTAATGGTTTTACCAAGAAATGGGTAGGAAGATTGATGGTGCTTCACAAAGGACATTGTTGTTTATCTATCATTCCCATATCCATTCTATCTTCCACAAATTTTATCCCCTAAGCTATCTCTTTCCATCTTGTATCATGTAACACTATGTCAAGCCCTATATTTTCACACTATGTCAATCTAGATCAAATTATTTATAATTATTATCCATCCCATCCTAACTACATCCATAAAATTGATGCAGTCTTAAAAATTCTAGTGCATGATTTGCATCTAGGTTAGACTGGTTGACCTAGTTTGAGGTTAGTTGACCCATTTGGGACTAAATTGAGTTGATTGATATTGTTATATAAATAATTGAGTGGGTTTAATGTAATCCATAAATATAAATAATAACCACCACTTTAATAAAATAGAAAGGAACATTCATTTTCAATTACTATTACTCTCACTTCTGCCCCAAGTCTACATTTGGAGGATTTAGTGCTCAGATCTTCACTTGGAGGTAAAATTTTGTCTTGTAGAATCTTGGATGAATTAATAGGAGTCATTTTATCTTATATATTAATTCATCCATTGAGATCCTTGAAACCATAAAAATCTCTTGCAAAGCACCATTCGCCAAGGGAGAGATTGAGGCTCAACATGTTTTGTTCAAGGTAAGTATATTCTAACCCTAGATCTTTCTTAGATATATATATATATATATATATATATATATATATATATATATATATATATATATATATATATATATAAGTTACATAATTTCTTGGTTAGTGAATGTATATCTCCTTGTTTTAATTATATCTTCACTTAAACATAGTGTGTATATAGTGTTGATCTTATTCTTGATACCCCCTCTTTTTCATTTTTAGAGTCTAGAGTTTTAAATTGGTTATGTCATATTAAAAACTTTGTCGTAGCATTTACAAATGATAATTGGGGGTATTATTTCATTACATCATTTGAATATGAATTATTATGATGAATATTTATTAAGACTTTTTCATTTAGTGAAATTGTTACTCTACATTATAAGTGGTTTCGAAATCATTTAATGGATTTAATGAAAATATTAAACATGTAAAAAAATCAACATGGAAATAGTTATTTGATCATATGAATCATATGATCATAATTTTAATGATTAGGTTTGTAAGTATTTATAGTTGGATGCACAGGTTGATTGATAAGTGGTATTTCTAATCATCAAAGTATATGTTGCACAATGGGTGAGTAACATTATCTATATTAAATAATGTTATAGTTTCAATATAAATTAGTTATAACATTATTTATGTTGAATAATGTTAAAAAGTTTTAGGGTTTGGTTGTATTAAAACCTAAATATTTTTAACCTAATATCTAAGGGCTAAATGTTGAAAACCCATGAATGAGTTATGATAGTAATGTCTCATATTTTAAAAAGGTTCAAATATCACTAGACCTAAGAGGTGGTAATAATATCGAGGACAAATGTTGATTAATTAGAATAAATATCAAAGGCTTTAACATTGGTAGACATATATAAAGTGATAATATGACCTAAGGTGGTGTAAATGAAAATCAATTATGACTTAAGTATTTAATGTTGATTATGGGTTTGAATTAGTGGTTGATATCATTTAACTAGTTGTTATGTGGATTTATGGCATTGAGGTTATGGGAATTGTAATGAAGATTGTTTATAATCCACTAAATTTATGGAACTAAATACTAAGGTATGTACATTGTTTAAGGGATTTTATAGATCAATTTAGTATAAGCTTTAGTTATTTTCAAATTTGGCAGAGCTGCCAAAATAATTTGGCAGGGTTGTTGGTGGACTATTGACAGTTTGTTATCCAATGTTTTTGAAGCATGTAGTAAGATAAATTATTGTAGAACTGAAAATATATAAAAGGTAATTTTTCATTGGTAACCATCATTCTATACAAGCTTGTCATAGAAGAGAAATTTTGAAAGCAAGGAGAAGGATAGGAAAGTTTGGCGAGTTGCAAACAAGTTATGGATTTCATTTTTAGTTTGATAACACAAGGGCAGATTTGAGATTGAAATATTTATTGATATGTATAATATTTTGAATAATTTTGAGCTTGAGAAATGCATGATTGAAAAATATTTGATAGTGAAAATAATGGTAGTTTGATTCATATCTTTTCTCTGTAACATTTTAAGCTACATAGTTTCTTTTCTTGAGGTTCTAGGGTTCAAATTGGTTATAAGTTTTCATTAGTCTTTTGTGATATTGTTATTATTTGAAGCATACATTTTGGTTGTGATTTCATTTGGAAAATAGTTAATATTTTGGAATCATGTTATTTTGTTTTCCTATTTTGAAAATAATACATGCATACATTACTTGCAAATGTTTACTTGGTTTTGAACCTTGATGAGTCTCAATTATAGTCATTTGTGCTTTAAAAAAAAATTGGTTTGGGTGATGAGTGGTGAATATGAGATAAATATTTAAAATGCATGTTTGTTCTTACTGATGTTAGGGTTTTTAATAAGTTAGTTTGATAATGGTTTGTGATTAATAATTTGTGTAATGCATATATTATACATGTCTAGACTGTGCTACAAAGTTGCATTTAGTTTTGATAGAGATGTGTGTTCTTTCTATTACAAATTCAAAATAATACAAACTTTGGCAGCATTTTGTTTTATTTTTTTCTTTTTTGAAGATGATATATATACTTGTAGATATTAGTTTGATCATAGATGATTTTCATGTTATGGTTATTTTAAGAATGGGAGAGACATGGGTTTATTTGATGACTGGTAAATCTCAGATTAAATAGAGTTATATAAATAAGTGTGTTTTTTATGGTTTTGATTGGGAATATTAATGGCACTTTGATAGGAGAGTATTTTGTCTATTTGATTTTATCAATGTTGGGGTTTTAGTTTCTATCTGTTGATTTTACACACTTTGATGCCTTAGATATCTATTAAATCTAGGTCATTTTTTTATTTTTTTATTCATAGACATGGTGTACTTAATTTGGTTTAGGTTGGATAATATAGAGTTATGTGAATAAGTTGAGTTTTCAAATATATAAGTGGTTTTCATTTTGATAAATTGAAATCAGTATTGATGTTATGAGTTTCCTACCTAATCTATTTAGAAATATAAATGGTAAATGGATATGATTCTTTAGTGCTACATGTTAATATTGAGATTTTTAGTTTTCATCCATAATGCATATTGTTTGGTTTGGTTGGTAATTTTTGATGGTAAATTGATGTGATAAGGATTGTTGTGTGAATAAGTTGGCTTTTTATTTGAAATCAATCTTAATGTCATATAGGGTTTTAGATGATTGATTGAAAATTGTGTATAAAGGTTTTGATATAAGAAATATTACTTGCCTAAAATATTGTGGTTTCCATATAATGTTAGTAAATATTTATGGGTTTAAATAATTGTTGATTTGATCTAGTTATCAAGTTAAAGATGAAATTATTTTTTATTTAGTAATGCTAAGTTTTTAAGTAGTTTGTTAATCATAGTCATTTGTAAAAGTGAGATATATATTTACACATTTAAGTAGTTGTAGAATTATTTGATGTCATTTTCAAAAGGAAAATCATTGATTTGAATAGATTTGTATATCAATTCATTTTTTTTATCATTGTTCATTTATTTTAAGGAAATATTTGGTCACTTATCAGGATAATTTATTTATTTAGAAAATTTTTAAATATATTTTGTTTATTTTGATTTCATAAGAAAACTCTTGGTCATTTTTCAAACTATGTTGATGAAATAATGTTTCAAATTTCAATTAGTTTATTGAAATTTATGATATGGCTTTATATAAGGTTGAGATTAATTTTTTAATAAGGTAATCAGTGTTTGATTTATTTATTTATTTTCAAAAATGTTAGGGTGGACACCTCCTAACTCTAATAAGTCTTATGGTAATGTGTGGAGGACTGATCAAACATAGAATAGAGAAGATTCATCTTCTCATAGTGTTGCTTTTAGAGGCCATTTTTTTGGAGGTAGAAGGCCTAGTAGAAATTTTCCTAAACTTTTTCGAGGTAGAAGGCCTAGTAGAACTTAGATGTCCATTCATTTTGTTGCCTCAAATCCCACTTTTTAGATGTTTTAGATGCTTTACCATTTAATCCTATAAGTAATAGAGGAAATATAGGTTTGAGGAGACGATATTGGAGAATTCATCCTCACGAACATGGGAATCTAAGTGGTTCAACATAGTGAATGAAAACTACCCTACAATCTAAACAACTCAATTTCTCATCACTCTCCTCAGCATCATGACCATTTTCTTGAAAATAACTTACAACAAATTGCCAAGTTGCATTCTCATGCCCTAGTTTCGTTAAAGCATAAAATTCCATCACCTAAACTTGTGAACATTATTAAAACTTGTTTAAGATTGAACCTTGTGGATTTTCCTCATCACTTGCTAGAAGAAGAAAGGACAGTGCCTCTTAACTGAAAAAGACAATAAATTAATCCTTCAACATCACCAACCCTCAACAGGATGGTAATGAAGGTTAAGTTGGACATGGATGATGAAGACAATGAGGATGCTATCAAGCTAATTAAGTTTCTAACTACCACCATGAGTTATACAAAGTATTTGACTGATAAGGCTTATGCACTAATAGAAATGCTTTCAAATTCTGATGAGGAATATGATGTTTAGTGATGTTTAATTTTTCTATTATAACACATTTTTAGATACTTTATTCGATAGTGGTTCTACAATGGTTTGATAGTATTTTAAAACATTTTAGATATTTTTTGATATGGAATATATATGAACTTATATATAATGCATATGGATAAAATTTAGATGTAGTAATTTTCATTTAACATGGCTTAGGTTATTTTAAAATATTTTTGCATAATAAGTTTATTTATATGTTGTGATGTCTAATGGCCCCCACTTGATTAGAGTCTATGACATTCATCTATTAAATACTTATTTTGATTTTAAGACATTTTAAAATCCTTGCATCAAGTTAAGGTATAATTGAAATTTAATTGATTTAATTAAAGTCAATTAAGACTTAACTAATAACTAACTAAGGTTAGTTATAACTTATCCCTCAACCATCTCTTGAGAGGAGGATTATAAAATAAGATCAAAGGAACATTTAAAGAGGAGGAACATTACATAGGTATATTGGAAGACTCTGCTTTACTTCAAAGTTCATCATAATACTCTTTTCTATGCAACATCTATGAGATAAAGCAGATTTTATAGATAGATCAAGGACACATTCTATGATGTTTAAGTAATATGCTTAATTATCATAAGTATATCCAAGTTTCATTATTTATTTTATAAACTGATTATCTTAAATTTGCTAGGTTTAATATCTTATGATGATTGAATATTTATAGTCATATGAGTAGAATACAAACTACTTGGCCAAAATACTAATGAATACTTTACTTCATGCAACATGTTGTTGATCCATTCAGATTGTATGGTTATTATAACAAATATTTTATATATTTAATTTTTTTTGTCAATAAAAAAATCATTTCATCTTTGCTAAGATGACTCTTTTTTTAGACTCTTAGTCTTTTATTTTATTTTCATTTTTTACTTAGTTATTTTACTTGTTAATTTAGTAATTATTTTAGTTAGATTAATTAGCTTCATTGATTATGTTTTGTCTTTGTTTAAATATAAATTCTCATTTTTATTAAATTTATTAATATTTCTTAAGTATTTAAATTTATCTGTTAATGTTTTTTTAGTTTAGATCTTAGTTTTATTTTTTAAGTTGTTCATTTATTTTTTATTTCTGTTTAGGCTTAGATTAATTGCTAAAATAAAATTTGTTGTTGATATAATTTTCCTCTACATTAGATTTTATTAAGTATTAGATTGTTAAATCTTAGTTTAATTTTATTCATAGATTTTTTTAGTTTTAGGTTTAGATTTTACATAGTTTAGTTTTTAATTTAGTTTTTTATTGTTGTTTAGATTTTATGATTATATTAATTGTTATTTCAATTTCATTGTTTAACATTCATTGTAATATTTTATTTTCATCTTTCATGTATTTGTTTTTATTTTATTTTGACCTTCTCTAAATCGAGTATAAATTTGTCAAAGAATTTGAAGTAGACATAAATATTTACAAGGAACAAAAATATTTCCTTTAAGAGATTATCCTAATCATAGATCTTCTCTGTCAAATAGGATAGATTATGTATTCACATCTATTTACTTCATACTTAAAGAGAATATTGATTTCTAAAATCATAATGAAGTATGGATCAGTATTTGGCCTACTTATTATTTCCTAGAACATTTAAAATGCCTTACACATCTTTTAGATCTTTGTGATCTCTTAAACCTTTACTATTATATTAGTATAATTCTAACTTAACCTTCATAATAAATGAAAGGGATGATTCATTGACATAACCATTTTGATCATCAACATATAGTATTATTCAAACTTTTCATTTATACACCTTAGGTAACCTAGGCCTCCATTTGCATACCATGGCTCCTTTCCCATTTTAATATATTATTAATTGATCCTCTTACATAGCTTAATTGTAATATTTGATTACTTTTTCATTATATATCTAGTTAGGGATATTACATTGTGTTGATTATCTATAGGATTTGGAACCCTTTCTCTTGACATTGTGTTTTAGGTGATCTCATTGATAGATTTAATAGATTCATTGGTCATATCCCAATATCATGAAGTATTAATGGGATCTATTACCTTCTCCATGTCTATATATTTTAGATAGGATAGTTGTAGGTCAATCCTATCTCATTTTCATATACTAAATGTCTATTTCAAATCACTACATAGGTCTAGAAACATAAGAGTATGCCAAATATAGTTAATATAATTATAATACAAATTTAAATTTATAGAAGAGTGAATGTTTGATCATTTATTAACCTATTTCTAAATTTATTACTTTGTTTCAGCTTTCATCATGACACTTGGGATCATTATTTTACTTAGCCTCTTAGATATATCTCATTTATATATTTTATTTATTTGTTTAAATATATTTAGTTTTAGCTTGTTTATAATTTATTTTTGTATAAATCAAAATTAGGATAGACATAAATGGTGAAGCCTGACTCTTTCCAATCATGAACCTAGGGTTTCATACAACTATTTTTTCCAATTTCATGGATGATTTTAGATCCTAATTTTAGAGATGAATTATTTATATGCATTCTCTCCCAAACCCCTAATTTATATTTAGATATGTAAATCATGAAAATGTACACCTAGGGCTTTATCTGTTAATTACATTCAACCTAGGGTTTCATAAGCCCACATCCTCTTCGGTTTTGATAAATCATTTCAAATATTATTTTCATATTTTAACTCAATATTCTTTATCATCTTTTTATCCATAAATAGTTGTATATTATTATGTGTGCATTGTTTTATTATCTTTATAGTCTACATTAATAAAATGGATCAAAACATAATTATTGACTAATTTATTAAACATTTTTAAATAATTATTATTGTAAACCATAATCACATTTATGTGATGGTAAATAGATTAAATAAGATTATAAATACAAAACCTTCTCCCATAGACTCTCCTAAAAATTTTACTTTTAAATTTCCTATATTTTACAACACATGTTTCACTCATATGCCTATACAAATTAATGAAGCTATCTCTATTGTTAACAGTGAGACCTAACCTTTGAGAAAACCTATTGAGAGAATATAAAGATATACACATGACCTAAAAAATATACTTAATTATATAAATAAATTTTAGAATCAAATATAAAACCTACCTCTGAAGATGGTTTCACTTAAAGCTAGTATTGCACAATAACATTTTAATATTTCAGAACCAACACAGTGTATTAATACAATGATTTTGTGATGATCATTTACCATTTGATGAACCATTTCTAGGGTGTACATATCATATTATCCATATAGGTTAATTCATTATGGGGCATTCATAACTTCCAAGAATACATATTTTGAACCCTTCTTAGACTACAAATTTTGCTTGCTTAATTTGTTCTATGTCTATTTAGTTTTAATTAATTTCCAAAATACAAATGCATTGATAAAAACCAAAAAAAAATATTTGATGACTTTTATTGACAAATATTTATCATACCATAGTTTTTTTAAATAACTTTAAAAAATGTTTTATGTCTACCTATTTTCTAGGTATTCATTATCCATGGTTTACACATGCTTTTCCGAATATTTCATGAGTGTTATGCATATTCATAGATAACATAATAATGGATTTCATACTATTTTACCACATCTCGAATGGGCCAATTTAGTATAAAGGATGTCCTAGCTTGCATGCTTGGCATTGTATCAAATCCTTGCATGGTGATATCAATCTTTATTTGCATTTTTTCATATTGAGCTAGATTACTATATTTTATACTAGTATCTTATACATATATTATGCCATGGATATTCTACATTGTAATTTTTAGTGCATGAAATCTGAATTTTTATTGCATGCATTTTTTGTTAATGCATCCTATCCATCATAATTCGAGTCACTATCTTGGGTTTGGTCACTAAAATTATGTTGTCCTAACATAATTACACTATATACACTATCTTTCTTAATATCTAATTGAATACAATTTTTTGATTCATATATTTCCATGGTTTTTACCATGCATCTATGGGGGAATATTTATTGATTATGTTCTCATTTTTTAATTTATCCCATCTAGGGGTATGTTTTTTGCATGATAATTTCCCCCATTTTAAAATTGAACTTAACATGATCTAGTATGGCATGATTGGATGCTAATTAAAAACCTAAATAATATGATAATTGAAAAAATTAAATTCAATTTACATATGTGTATATAATAATACGCTTTAGATAATTTCTTTCTAATATATGAAGGGAAAAACTCAGTTATATTTGTCTTGGATAATAACATGTGATGGATATGGTGATTATAACATGTGTCTTTTGAGTTGAGTGACCAAAAAAACTATGTATTCATCCCTCAAATCAAAATAGGGACATATGTAAATGAATTTTAAAAATTTAAGGTGGAATGAAATGATCAAAGAAAAGCTAATTTATTTACTTCCTTGATAAATAAGTGGATTGGGTGCCCATGAATCCCAAATGAATGTTTTGGATATGTTTTAATAACTTTTCAAAAGTATAGGATGTGTATGAGAGGAGCTAGAATATCACATGATAAAATGCAAGGATGTGTTTTTTACGTCTATGGAAGTCAAGAGATAGGATGATTATGGTATGATCTAGGGAAACCCCAAATAGGTATATTATTTCTTATTATTTATTTCAATTTGGAGAAATAATTTCAAATTTTAGGTTGTAAATATTCTAAAATTTAAAAACACACACATAGATACACACACACACACACACACACACACACACACACACACACACACACACACACACACAAAAATAATTAGCAGGTGTTTCAAATAAATCAACTAATCAAGTGTGAATGGAAAACAAAGGCTAAAGCCCTTCATTCTTCCCTAAGTGGTAGTGCATATTTCAGACTATTAACATTTATACTTTGATGCACACATGAATTTCCTTCGCATAACCATGTCAAAGTGGGGGTATTATTTAGACACCCAAATTAGGCATAAAATAGTTATTCCCTTGTTTCATTACCAATTTAACTTATTTGGAAAACTTTTACATTTAGCCCATTTCTAGAATGGCCTCAAACCCACATAGGTTTATATTTAGTTTATAAATCTTAAAATCATCTCAAAACTTATCAAAAGGTATTCATTTATATATTTGGACTAAATCTTATCCATTAGCCAACCTGACTTGAAAATAGATCCCAACTTATCTCCTATAAAGCCCCACTACCCATAAGGTTTTGTCAATTTTATCTTTTTGAGTTTTTTTTAATTTCCATTGGTTATGAGCCTTAACCCTTCTCATTTGTATTTTCAAAATTTTCCAACACACATTAGTCATCCTAGATCATATTATGAATAAAAGGTATTTCCAAGCCATTTTATAACTAAGGAAGGATAAATATCAAGGGATGAGCTTAGATCCAAGCTTCTCCATTTAACTTGTGCTTCATTTAATCAAATATTATAGACTTGTGAAACTTATCCATCTTGGTCTCTCTACAAATTCCATTATGCCAAAGGAGGGTATTAGTTGCATTGATCACTCTTATGGAACATGAGGTCAAAATACTCACATAGGCTATTCCATTCACAAAACATAATAAGTGTGTGGATGCCTAATTTCAAACATGCAGGATACGTAGTTTCCAACATTACTTTGATGATTTCCCAACTCTATTACTTTTCATTTTTGAGTGTCTAAGCTCACTCAAACTGAATATTCGTCCATAAAATGTATTCTTACATGTACATATATGAAGTAAATTTAAAATCATAATTAGTAAGGATTATTTCATATACATATGAAAATAATAATGTAAAACCCTACACAGACACACCCAAAAAAATAGAGATGCATCTAAAGCCACAAGGACTTAATTAAAGAATTCAGGATTGTTTAGAACAAAATTGTAAAGTTACATACCTATCCCATAGTATTTCATAGGTGCATATATTTAATATAAATATAAATATAGTCAACATAATCAGAAAGCATTCTCATATTTTTATAATAGTTAAGGTGTGATCATTTCTTAAAATATTCATCAATTCATTACTTTTATTTAAGATTTAATTTGTGACCCTTGGGTTTACATCCATTAATTACCCTCTTAGATATATATTATTTTTTATTTCAATTATACATGCTTATATTTATTTAATTATAGTTTCTTGATACCTTTTTTATGTAAAAACCAAAATTAGGGTAAATAGTTATGATGAAAAAACTTGAGACATTGATATAATTTGTAAGAGATTCTAAAATTTTATTTAGGAATCATTTTTCAAGTATTATATTTATAATTACCTCCATATAATAATATTTATACTAATTTAATGTAATATTGGGACCTAGAGTGATCAATGTCACCAATGAGTGTCCATGTAAGACCGACACAACTCTTAAGAACCATGGTTGTTCCAAGTAAGTCACATTGAGTATACATACAAGATAGCAATGACATCATAAATAACTTAACCCATTATTTATCATGATTCCATGTGTAATCATAGAATTCAAATTCACAAAATCATGTACATAAAGTTGATCATTGTTACTATTATATTTTGGAATCTCATGGTCATAAAATGTGATAGATATTTTTTCATCAACTGATAGCCATACCAATAATGCTAGTTATAATATGATTAATAGATATCATTGGTTGATGTATAGGTAGTATGATTTTAAATTTATCTTGCTTATTAGTATTAGGATTTAAAATTGGATTATTGAATATTTTCAAACATTGATCATACATAGTGGCATATTCATTCAATGTTATATTATGGCCTTCCATTTTAAGTTAATTACTATTAGTTAAAACTTTTATCTTGTATCTCAACTAATATCATCGATTGGTATTTGGTCCTGAATATGTATGGTAGTCAAAATATAGATATACATCATAGAATATAGTTATAAGTCAATATGTATGCAACCCATGTTGTGAAGAAACAAATATCACATTGTAATCAAGTGTAAACACCTAATTTTTTTCAAGACCCTTATTCCTCATGTTGTATCCCTAATTTACATTATTTTTAAAAATTGTACCTTTTACCCTATTTATGAGACAATATCAGCTCCATATAGGTGTACACTTGGTCCATTGAGCCTAAATATCACCTCAACACTTATAAGAAGGTATTTTTTAACATACTTATACATATTACTTATT
Source organism: Torreya grandis (assembly GCA_037957365.1). Taxonomy (NCBI): domain Eukaryota; kingdom Viridiplantae; phylum Streptophyta; class Pinopsida; order Cupressales; family Taxaceae; genus Torreya; species Torreya grandis. Next base: position 267,454 of record JARHVA010007197.1, on the reverse strand, counting down.
CTCTAACCGTACCTAGAAAAAGTAGCCTAACACTTATTGATGATAGACCCATGTATTTTATGGATCCATCTAGGACAAACATGTGTCATGGTATGAGTTTATCCCCTCTAGTCAATGGGCCCATTTAAATTTTTTATTGATCTCATGCCTTTAACTTTGATTTTATACATTTATATAGTTAATAATCATGCATAGGTTATCATATATGCTAGAGAGAAAATGGGTGATTTATATATATCAAAAGTCAAGTTTATATCAAAGCATCAAAATAAATACTTCATACCTGTGACATTATCATTCTATCTTGGTATCTCATAATTTACCTTGTGCCAAATGAAATTATTTATACTACATATAGTTGCATCATCACTTCTATGGAAGAGGATATTTAAAACCCTCAATTAAGCTATTCCATCCACACACTCATTACTATTTGAAGATCTTATTCTGAGCATATGAGTTACATAGTTTGTAACATTGTTTTGGTAATTTGTGAACTCCATTAATTATTTTTTGAAGTGTCAATCTAGGTTAATGATGATATTTTTATATTTTAAATCATATATATAGATCAAATAATTAAAGGTATAAGTGTAACAAGAATATGACAATGCACAAGTGACAAAAATATCAAAGTATGAAATCTTAACAAGATAGACATGATCATAAGTAGATAAACATGGACATAATGGGGCTATCATGACTAATCTATTTAACATGAACCTACGTAATGTATGGGTCTATCTAGAAGCATATTCTAATTTATATATTTCAATATTAGGTTTCATATAACAAACATGTGATCATTCCTTATCCCTTTGTATACATTACTAAGTTTAGTTTCATTGTAGCCCTTGTAGTTATTTATCTTTGCATCCTATTATACACACACACACACACACACAGAGATATATATATATATATATATATATATATATATATATATAAACAATGCGATAACAAACATATAAATTTGGAGTCAATAGAACCTATAATAAACATATAAAAAAATCATTTTTTAGAAACCCTAGGTTGAATGTGAAAAAGAGTCACATAGGTTCACAATTTATGTTTACCCTAATTTTGGTTTTATTAAACATATATCTAATAATACATGAATGAAAGTAATGAATATATATATATATATATATATATATATATATATATATATATATATATAACATATATATTCATTACTTTCATTCATGTATTATTAGATATATGTTTAATAAAACCAAAATTAGGGTAAACATAAATTGTGAACCTATGTGACTCTTTTTCACATTCAACCTAGGGTTTCTAAAAAATGATTTTTATTTATATGTTTATTGTAGGGTCTATTGACTCCAAATTTATATATTTGTTATTGCATTGTTTGATTTTCATCATGGTTTACATGAGAAAATTATATGAAAGTAATTTATTTTTATTCACTAATATATTACAAAATATGGACATTTTAAATCACGAATTTGTTATTCCTTTATTAAAATATTAAAACATGATGATATAATGATCAAAAGAATATTTAATAATATATATATATATATATATATATATAACATATATATTCATTGCTTTCATTCATGTATTATTAGATATATGTTTAATAAAACCAAAATTAGGGTAAACATAAATTGTGAACCTATGTGACTCTTTTTCACATTCAACCTAGGGTTTCTAAAAAATGATTTTTATTTATATGTTTATTGTAGGGTCTATTGACTCCAAATTTATATATTTGTTATTGCATTGTTTGATTTTCATCATGGTTTACATGAGAAAATTATATGAAAGTAATTTATTTTTATTCACTAATATATTACAAAATATGGACATTTTAAATCACGAATTTGTTATTCCTTTATTAAAATATTAAAACATGATGATATAATGATCAAAAGAATATTTAATAATAATATTTATCAATCTCTTAGTAAAAGAAATTCATACCCTTCTTTTCTTAAGGAAATAATAGATTAAAAAAAATGATGTTCAAAGAGTAATTATTTCCTCTAGTGATTATGTTAATGTTATCCAATCCACTACACTTTCTAATGAATGCTTGACTATCACACAACATGATTAACCTATGTAAAATTGTGTACCTACCCTTAAATCAATGATATGAATATACGTTTGAAAGTGATTATTGATAATATAACCATTCCTACACCTAAGTTAACCACTTTATGATATACACCAGGAGACATATGAAGGAAAATGTGTATTTTAACATTAGAACAAGAAATATTTAAGGTTCACATTAAAATAAATATATATTAACTACATCCTATAGAAATATATATTAAAAATGATAATTTGATCATTCCCAAATTCTAACTATTTTATGGCCATGGATATCCTCAAGAGCACCTTTATAGCACATTAACTTCTATAGGTGATTTTGAGGACCATCCTTTGATTATGCTTTAATTTTTTTTTTAAAGTTTGGTTTTTGATGCCTTAGATTGATTATATTATTTTTCAAGTGGTTCCATGATTCAATTCAATGGGATCTTTTCAAAAATTACTTTGAGATAGTTACATTACTAATACTGTTGGGACCAACATAACCCCCCTTTTATTTAAAATTTGGAGACCCTTAAGAAGTTTTTATGCCCAATTTTTGAAGAATATAAACATTGAAGTCTTTAAAAAAATTGAAGATCATCCACTCTATTAAGGAATATGCTTGTGTGATTTAATCCTCTTATTTTAGACTAATCCTTCTAATAAGGTTACATGAGTCATTTTGTAGCTTTCATAGAAGATTTAGGGTTTTGTGTTCAAAAACCTTGGGTGGCCCTTGATTCAAATTCAAATATTGGAGGGAGCCAAGTTGGTGGGAACCAAATAAAAAGAAGCTATAAACAAGGGGTTTGCATGGGTTTAAGTCATGTTTTCATAACATATCTCAAACTCTTCTTTGTTTCTTTCCCCTTTCTTTTCCTAAGTTCCTCAGGTCTAATATAACATGGCTCCATGATGTCCCTTTTTACATTACCTAACTTATCCAAGGTCATTAATACTAAGGCCCTAATAATTACCTCAACCTTAGAATTAATAATTTATACTAAGTGCTTTTATTTATGTACTTAGGTCTAACAGTTATTTCCCTCACTCTTTATAGGATCTGACAAATGACACTGATTCATTGTATTTGATTAGATGGAGAATCCTAAACAAAAGGCTTTATATTAAACTATGTGCATCATGATAGATTAATGGCAATAAATCACTCACTATATTTAATCCAATGGCATGAGGCATAGGAGGAAAAGTAAAAATAAACATAAGGCCTCAAACACCTAATACATGGTGACTTCACAATCAATAGGAAGAAATGAAGGGGCTCACTTAATAAATATGTCTAATTAAATGAATGTACCCCCACAAAGATAAACATAAATCAATCACTCATTAGATTTGATCCAATAGTATGAAAGGCATGATGAATTTTCAAAGCTCTCAAGCTTGACAAGTGGCCAATGCTAAACCAAGGTGATAACTGACAAGAGATACACAAGATGAGAAAAATCTATGAAGATGCCAAATGTCATGACTACAAGCTTAGAGATCACTCGACCAATAAAAGGTAAGGACTTTAATTTAGATCGATGGATCCCACTTTCTCTCAAGATTTGATCCAATGACACAAAATAAAAGGAAGATTTTAAAATCCAATGGATAGTATCCAAATGACACTTATGAAAATTGTCATGAAAAGCCCAAAATGATGCCACATGGACTCCACATAAGCATAAAAGGTCAAAATCAAAGATCTTCTAAAATCAAAAATGCAAGGGTATAAAATAAAGGGTCTCCATCAAATCCAAAACATGTATGAATTTAAAGTTTTAATATCTCCTTCTATTAAATCTCCAAACCCTAAACCCTCTATAAAAAAGACCTAAATCAGTTCAATCAGTTATAGTTCAATTAAGATAGCATAATTGTGCCCCTGAGAAAAATCACTATAGCAAGAAACCTTGGTAATATATTGTGGGAATTTAAGTAAAATTAGAAATCACAATTGGAAGGTAATAATTGAATATGGAATCCAAACTTTATCTAAGCTTTGACAATGAAGGAAGGATTTTCAATTATACAAAGCTAGACCTGGTCGCCCTGAACATCCATGGAGTGAGGAATTGGTCTAAATTTTTATTCTTAATAGATGATTTGTAGCCTATCTCCTTATTGCAAAAGAGCAATGCCACAATGAATCAAAGGTAAAATTACCTAGTTATAATTCAAATGGCTAGTCTCCACCATGTTATAGTAAAACTAGAGGTAATGCACTACATTGATGTCCTTACACCCATATTTATTGATTGTAGGATAGATGGAAAATATATATTTTATGGGGGTAGTTCCAAAAGAGTTTCATACATATCTCCTATGGCCTTTTAAAACTATTATAAGCTCCCCATACCCCATCTTAACCTCCATAATATGAGGAACTAGGATAACACCCAAGACCTTGATTCAATCCTCATACCCTAGTTAATCCAAGGAGCCCATGTCTTCAGAACCCTATATGGCATGATTACCATTATCTAATTTAGGGAAGGAATTATAATATCCATGACTCTACTAAATTTAGCCTTTAGTGTCCCTTCTACCATGTATGTAAACAAATTTTGGGTGTCCTATGTCCACTTCAAGATAGAAGAGAAATTAACCACTCTAGTAGGAGACCTAATTAGCTTCATCTTATCTAAGAAATTCATATCCATCAAAAGATGGACCTATAAGTAATTCTATATGATGTCCTATCTATTGGATTCCCTTACAGCCTTTGTATCCTTTCCTAGAATTAGGAAATAGTCCCCTGATGGTAGAACCACAATTTCTCACCACTATTCTAAATTGTACATATTCAAGTACAAGAACCACATGCAATTCATCTATGATTGTGTATTCCCAACCATATATGAATTCATCATAGGAACTATTATGACAAGATTGCATCTCCTTATTAAGAGATAGATAGAAACCATGGGGGATGTATGATATTATCCAAATTACACTATCATTAGGATAGAGGGGATCCTAACCCAACCTTAGAGGTTACTTGTCCATGACCCTAACAAGCTTATTGAGTAAGAAATTTCCTCCAAAATAATCTAGGGTGTGGACAAAGTATGCAAAGAGAAGATAAAAGGCCAAATCCACCCCCTCCCATTGGATATTGGGAAGATTTTAATCAAAGATTGGAAGCAGTTGGAAATCATGGTAACACATAGGAATTATTTTGATTTCCAATTAGATGACCTTAAAATGTGGGACCTTAGGGGTAGGGTGGGTAACCACATTAAGGATATAAATGTCCCTAAGATTGAATATGAACATAAGTTATGTGTTGGTGATGACATCTATATTAGAGTAAAGAATTTTGAAGAAGTTTAATCCAAAATCAAAAGTTACAATATCAAGTTCAAATGTAGAATGATCAAGGAATAAAAGACTACAAGGGATATATTGTAGTTGCATCCCTTATAATATCATTTGTTGTTAGGACCATCTATTATCATTCATGAGGAGCCATTTGAACCTCAACCCCACTGTTAAGAGCCTCAAGCTGAGCAACCTCAAGCTAAATAGCCTCAAGATGGAAAGGATAAAGGCAAGGAGAGAGTTGAGAGAGAACCAAGATTAGAACATAGGCTCGAGAAAGGTTCCTCACCTATAGAACTCCCACAAAGGCCACCTTCTCCCATGGAATTTATTGACATGATATCTTTTAATCTAAAAGAGACATTGGAGGGTGCTCACATTGATATAGTAACAACATATGGCTTATATAGAGAAGGGATCCCTCTGATGAAGCTAGAAAGGAGTTGGTTCTTTTGCAAAAGGAGAAAATGAAAGTAGAGCTAACCTTGGTTCCTATGACTCTAAGGAAGAAGCCTAGGTTGACCGTTACTCACCCTACAAATGAATTCAGCCTCTTTAGTGATGAGAATCCAATCTATAGACCACTCATACCTAATTGGTTCATCTCTAAGAAGTTTTATAAGATCCCATCCCTCTCTCCTTCATGGGCCTTGAGACAAGTTGGATTGACTAAGCATGATAACATTAAACCCTAGATCATGGACATAGTAAAAAATTAAGAAGAGAGAAGAACACAAGTTCATCATATTTAGGGGTGATAGAAAATTAACACCTCAGGAGCTTCTAGTAGTGTAAGTATGGATGTACTTGAGCCTCCAAATTTAAAAAAACTAAAGGTTAAAATCCAATTTAACCCAGATAAGGTAGGATTGGAAAGGATCACCATAAGGACATCCATTGTTGGTCAAGAGGAATTCACCTTTCAAAATGTGTAACCATTCACAAGGTTAATCCCTATCAAAGGGAAAAAGCTTAGAGAGGCTACCATCCATGAATAAGATGTTGAAAGTTTAATTAAGGCTCAATATCAACAAGCTAGGGTTGATGTCCAAGGATTAATGCATAATGAAGGGAAAAAATAATTTGCAAACTCAACAAATTCTCATAGTGTCATATTCCATGAATAAAATTCTTGAGTCATTCCATGAAATGTTCAGAGCATTAAAGTCTATGAAATTAAGGTAGTATGCACTATAAAACCATGCCACCTTAGCTAAGGAGATAATTACTCAATAGAAAACTTCTAAATATAAGATTTCCTAACTTATTAATATCTAGGTGAGGAAGCAAATACCAAATTTTAAAGCCATTAGCATGGGGAACCTAAGTGACATTTTAGGAATTGTTGTTGATAAGGTCCATGCCTTGAGTGCTTGGCATACCAAAATGGAAGAAATTATTAAGGAAGAGAAAGAGTTCAAGGGTAGAATTGAGAGGCTCTTAAGAACTATGCTCAAAGATCCTACATAACCCACTACCTTGGGGATTATTATTGATGAGAAATTCTAGAACAAAGCCACTTTTATAATTCAATAAATCAAGGGAAAAATCCAAGGACAATAAAGGCAAGATAATAACAAAATACTAGACATGATATTCAATGTAGGGGATAGGATCAATGAAGCCCAAAGCATTAAGGAAGATTTGTCTAAGAATGACAAAGATTTTGATGAGCCAAATGATCAAGAAGAGGAGCATATCATAAGGCCTATCATAGACTTAGGCCTAGTGGATGAAAAACATGAGTGAGCTATAAGCATCCTTCAATGACAAGGATCCCCACCTCTAACATCCTAATTATGGTTTACCTAAGAGGTAGCATATTCTTTTTTAAAGGCACATGCTAGTTTTTTTAGCATGACTACCTCTAGGTTAGCATTATTGTAAAAGACACGTGTACTATAGTTTATTACAAAGGCAACTATCTTTATCTTTATACACCTATATTTTTAGATTGATCAATAACTACCTCGCTCTTCTATAAAGGCATGTATTACCATTTGTAATAAGGAGGGACTTCAATCTATTTTGTACCACTTTTAAGAAATTAATACAAAAGATCAAGGAATTCTATAGGAGTTATCTGGTTTGATGTGTTTGAATTACTAATTTTCTCAATTGCTTGTCTGAGTTTGAATATGAATAGTTTTTGGAAATACTAGGATCATTAATTATAGAGTTATAACTTATGTAATGTTATGTTAGTTTAATGATATTGAGTTTACTTTATTTTATTTGCTCTATAATAAATATGTGCATTAGCTATCCAAATGTGGTGTAGAAATTTAAAAGTAAATATAATTTTTACTTTTTTTTATCATCTTATCTTCAGAATCAAGCCTAGTTTGTATTGAAACATGAGCTTAGGCTAATTTACACTATATGATGGTTAATATCATGCTTGGTAATTCTTGAAACTTTGTCAATATGTTCACAATCAAGGATCAACAATCACCATTTCTTTCTTACTCTACCGTTTCCTTTTGTTCTTTCTTTAAACAATTCACTTTAATTTAAAACATTATTCATAACCATTTAGTTTAGTCAATAGTTTAGATCTAGACTAATTTATCAAAATTAGCATCAATATTCATAAAATAAAGCACCAAGATGGTTCCCAACCATCAAACTTCATAAATATTATGGAATAGTTTGCATTGATTTGTTACTATTTCACCATAGGCATCCTAATTGCCAAATACCTACAACTCATTCCCTAAATCCTTTGGATCATAAAATGATAAGTGTTCTTTAAACACTAAGAGTAGCAATGGTAAATTTAGAAGCATCAACAAGAAGAAACTCCATTGATGATAGAAGGAAAGGCGTTGATGCTAATTAGATTTGGATTGGTGACATGTTTACACCTTTGGGTAGATCTCTGATCCCAAGTGTAAAGAGTGGTTGTCTTGGAGGTTTTTGACATATCTTTGTGCTTTGTTAAAGAAAATATCATAGTTATTTTATAAATTATTTCTAATTTTGACAAATATAGCTTTGAATTTATGGATCTACAGTATTTAAAATTAAAATGGCTTATTATGATCAAAGATGAATTGATCCCTTGCAAATTGTGGTCCATCTCGAGCTCAAACTTGCAAAGATCAATTATCTTTGCACAATAGAATACATCCTCGAGCTACCTTTGTGGAAATTTGATGTCCTTTATAACTTTTTATGTAAATCTTTACATATTTTGCCTAGGATTCCTTGCTTCTTGTAAAAATTAGCTTGGTGTAATGTGTTTTAAATAGGATTTCACATCTCCAAGATGGAATTGCCTAGGATTCACATCAGATCATGCTTAGAAATGAGAGAGCATTTACTAAAGCTATGAAGTCATCAGAGAATACATATGACAAAGGTAGATGAATAATTTCTAGGTCTTTACCCACTTCCCCTATTCAAGGGACCTTTACATTCAAACCTCATCGAGGTATGGCTTGGCTAGGGAGTTCCCCCATTAATGTACAAGTGATAGTCCATGATTTACCATGTGATCCTAAGAAATATTTGCCCATATTTAGTCTTACTAGTGTTGTAACTATAGAAGAACATGTTAATTATTTTAAAGCTACTTTGAGGTTATTAAATATCATACATGAGGAAATAACATGTAGACTATTTCCATTTACTTTCAAAGATGAAATGTATGAATGGCTCTTCAATTCACTTGATAATTGCATTAGTAACTGAAATGATTTCAAATCCATTTTCATTGATCAATTTGGGAATATTATCAATCTTTATGTCATTTATCATCAATTTATAACCATCAAAAGAGATTCTAGTGAACCTATAAGGTCTTTCAATGCCAAATTCTTAAAAATGTATAGCAGGACTATGGAACCTTACAAACCTAATGATGTTCTAGCCCTATATATCTACAAAGATAGTAGATCTAATGAATTTTTTATTTATAAAGAGATCTATCTTGATTATAGCTTCATTAGTCCAAACCTATTCTAAGGTAGTGGTTATCAGTGATCAAATACAACCACAAGGCCACATGGCATACTCCATCCCTAATATTAACCCATAAATGCCTACTCTAAACCTTTTTCCAAATAATAACCAAAATAACCCATATCTTAATAAAATCCCAAACCTAAAATTTTTTCCTACCAGTTATATTGCTCCTAATCAAAATTTTGGATTCCTAAGTCACCAAACTACTAATGGATCTTATACTAATGATCAAATCGCATTAATACCCACTCTTAATTCAAACAATAATTAGGTCCGTAATTATGAGGCCCCTAAGAGCGAGAATGAGTATATATTAAAGATGGTTTAAAAACTTAGTACTAATTCTCTCCAATTGAAAAAATAAGTTGGTAACAATGGTGAAATTTCTAGAAGGAAATTTACTTTCCAAAAGTTCAATAGACCAAGAAATAGGTCTCACAATGATAGATTCTATAACAGCAACAAGACTAATAAACTCTTTTCTAGTAACAAAACCATGGACATTAATCTCAAAAACATTTCTTTTTCTGACTATTGTAGAGTGCATGTTACTGCTAAACATAATGAGATTGATTACATTGAGTTCTAAAAGCCTTTAAAGCTTTTTAGGAAGAACTAGATACATTTGAAGTAGTCCTTAATTAGGACAACAATGTAAATACATCTATCCCTAAGACTTTTGAGAAAATCCACATAGTAGAAACCTTTGATTTCCCCTTTCAAGAGGAAAATGAACTAGATGAGATCCCTGAGGAAATCCATACATTTCAATAGTTATTGAAAAAGATATACCCATTGAGGAATAGAGAGTAGAAAAACCTTTGGCCACTTCAAATCCTCTTAATAACTATGGGACCCCTCTTGACACTACTTTTAGGAATGATCCTGAGCCACCCAAAGGAAGTCCCTCCAAGCCCAATATTGACTCACTAAGCAAGATTGGCTATAGTATTGTTGAAGACATGAATAAAATCAAGGCTAGCATCACCTTGCATGAGTTAACATAGATCATAGAGCAAATATATTTACTATTAGAGTCCTTGAAATTCATCAAAACTCCTACGACTGATCATGCTAAGGTAATGGTACATAAGGCTAAAGTTGAATCCCCCCTTTCTTGCTCATAGTAAGGATGTTTGGTAAGAACATGCAAAATTTCTTGTTAGAATCAGGTGCCTCTACAAATATCATGCATGTTGGTATATGTAAATAACTTGGCCTAGCCTGATCAATTTTGATAGGATTATCACCCAATTAGACAAGTAAAGGGTAAAGGTAATTGGAGAACCTCTGAATGTTCACATATAGATATCTTTTGAACCTATAATTCAAAAATTAGTGACATTCATGTGGTTGATATGCCAAATTCCTATGGGATCTTGTTGAGTAGGAAATGGACCCGGGCCTTAAACATGTATATGTCCACTGAATTCTCCCACTTATGGCTACCTTGGAAAGGAGTTCCAAATCAAATTAGAGTTGAGAGGGAATCAAGAATGAAACATATGATAATGGAGTATAATGTTGTAAATGAAAGGGTCAATATAATTGACTTAGACTTAGAAATTTTCACCCTAGAATATGATATGATAGATGATCTGAAGGATAAGGAACCTCCTCTTGGGATATGGAAATTACATTTTGATGGTGTTACATGTGAGGTTATATCAGGTATTAACATTATCTTAACTGATCCCACCAACAAAAGGTATCATGCCTCTATAGACTTCAATTCCCATACACCAATAATCTTGTTGAATATGAAGCTCTCATCCTTGGTTTGAAATTTGATATCAAGAATAAAGATAAAGAACTACTAGTTCTTAGTGATTCAGAACTAGTGGTCAACCAAGTTAGGGGCATGCACTAGTGTAAACTCTCATACCTCAAGAAATAAAAGTTTAGAGTATGGAACCTAATCAAATATTTTGATGCTTTCAACATCACCTCTATTCCTAAGGAAGGAAACCAAGCTACAAATGAGTTGGCATCTACTATAGTAAATCTCATGCCAAATCTAGACTACCATGATTTTAGTGTTGAATTGGCCCCATGTCCATTAGTGCCTGATAATGTTAATCATTTTTAGGTCTTTAATGATGACTAGTAGATATTGGATTTCTTGACCAATTCTAGGTCATTTAAAACCCATGTCATTGATGAAGTTGATGAAAATGTAATTAGAGGGAAAAAAATTTGATGGAAAGGTCATTCAGTTAAATGACAAAAAAATCCCTAAAGGGATGGTTACCTTAGAAAGACTATTTGATCAAGACAAACTAGTTAAGGTTTCCAAAATCCCTATGGTGAGTGGAAAATATTACAATACTATGGATCTTGGCCTCTAAGAGCAACCCCAACTAGTGAATTTTGGAAAGGCTGTACAACTTTTGAAAATGAGAAAGCTAAAGAAGTCCTTGTCAAGTACAAGGATGTTATAGCATGGTCTTATGATGACCTAAATATATTTAATCCAAGGGTCATTACCCATACCATACCATCAAAGAAAGTTGTAAACCTTTTAGACAAAAAAAAAGACTAATAAACCCCATGTTGGAACCTTTGATATTTAAAGAGGTCAAAAGATTACTAGATACTAGGATAGTCTTTCCTATCAGACATTCAACTTGGGTGGCCAATTTAGTACCAATTAGGAAGAAGAATGGTGAGATTAGGCTCTGTATTGACTACAAAAATTTAAATAGAGCATAAAAAAAGACAATTATCTCTTCCCTTCTCTTTATTAGGTAATTCAAACTATTTTAGGTGTAGCTATGATGTCCTTCCTTGATGGCTTTTCAAGCTATAACCAAGCATTGGTTAATAGATAAGATAGGATGAAGATAACCTTCACAACAAAGTGGGGAACCTTTGCTTGCAAAATGATGCCCTTTGGACTAATAAACATAGGATATACCTTCTAAAGATCCATGGACCATGCCTTCTAAGGTCTAATTAGTAAGTGCATCAAAATTTATATGGATGATCTAACAGTTTTCTCTAAAAATAAGGAAGATCACTTTATGCACTAGCAATAAGTTTTTGAGAGATATATAAGGTATGGCATTTCCTTGAACCCTAAGAAAATCATATTTTGTGTAATTTAAGGTAAAATATTAGGACATGTTATAACTAAAGATGAAATCTCCATAAAACTTGAAAGAGTGGAGGCCATATCTAGAATTGAGCTCCCAAATAGTAGGAAGGAACTACAGTCATTCTTTGGCAAAATAAATTTTGTAAGGAAGTTTATTTATAGTTTTGTATAAATTATCAAGCCATTGAATGACATTCTCAAGAATGATGCTAAGGTAACATGGAATGAATAATACAAGAAGGCATTCAGTGATATCAAATAAGCCATTAGCCAAGCTCTAGTGCTAATAACTCTAGATTTATCAAAATATTCCTACCTTTATTCTTTTTCATCTGACCACACTATGATTTTTATATTAACTCAAAAATTTGAAGGGTGTGACCACCCAATAGGCCTTCATGAGTACTAATTTTAAGAATGTTAAACTAAACTATTCCATGATTGATAAGCAAGCATATGCACTAGTAAAGTAAGTAAAGAAGTTTAGTCACTACATCCTCAGAAATAAGGTGCGTGTTATTCTACCTAACCCTACCACTAAGCTTATGTTGAATAAAAATGAGTTGGGAGAATGCAGAGGTAAGTGGATGTTATTTTTGTAGGAATATGGCTTGGATATGAAGGTAGCAAAGCTGGTAAGGTGGCAAGGTTTGATTCAGATGATTTTCAATACTATCCCTAGGCTAAGTATCATGCAAGTAGGTCAACATAGTTTTCAAAACAATGAATGGTATGATTAAATCATACACTTGCTAATCAATGGTACTTATCCTATAGGTATATCTAGGGAGCAAAAGAGATCCTTGAGACTTAAGGTATCCCACTACCTAATCAAGTATGGAATCTTGTATAAAAGGAACTTTGAAGGAATCTACCTAAGATGTGTTTCACAAGAAGAAGCCACCCAAATTATGGCCACTTTTAATGAAAACTTATGTAGTGGACATCCCTCTAGAAGAATGATATCTCATAAAATATTGAGGGCTAGTTACTATTGGCCTACTATCTTCAAGGATGATTGTAAGCATGTGAGAGAATGCCACTCATGTCAAATATTCAACACCAAAGAGCCAAAGTCAATTATGCCTCTACAACTAATCATGATTAACAAACTATTTTCACAATGGGTTTTGGACTTTGTTGGAGTAATCAAACCCAATTCATCTAAAGGTCACAAATACATCTTAATTTCCATGAATTATTGCACTAGATGGACTGAGGTAGTGGCCACCAAGTAATGTAGAACAAAATAAGTAATCAGTTTCTTGGAGGATAATGTATGTACTAGATTTGGGACCCCATTTTCTCTAGTATGTGATAATGGGTCTGCATTCATGTCAATTGAGATTATTGAATGGGCTTATGACAATGGTATTACACTTAAATTTTCCTCTAATCACTATCCCCAATGGAATGGTATTTCTGAATCTACAAATAAAAACCTAATGAAGGCAATCAAGAAGTCTATAGAAGATAAACCTATAACTTGGAATAAACTGCTCAAATTTACACTTTGGGTTGATAGAATAAGGATCAAGTAAGCCTTGAGGGCTTCACCCTTTCTGATGGTGTATGGTTAGGATCCCATTTTTCCCATCACTCTCAAATTTCTTACATATAAATTTATTTTAAGAATAAATATAATAAAGCAAATAACATGCCATTTCAAGGATATTATACATCATTCAAATGGAAGATGACAAAGAAAAGGCTTTTGTTGATTTCAGCTGACACTAGGCCACAATGAAAAGATGGTTTTACAAAAGGTATAAATAAAATACGATTAAATATAATAAATCAAATAACATGCCACTTCAAGGATATTATACATCATTCAAATGGAAGATGGCAAAGAAAAGGTTTTTGCTGATTTCAGCTGACACTAGGCCACAGTGAAAAGATGGTTTGATTTTTTGATCCAATTGTTAAATAAATCATATCACACATGTAATATAATATATGGAGGTTGTATGAATCAATGACTTACAATAATAATTTTTTATGTGAACATTATATCTATTCTGGGCCCTTATCTATAGATATAGGCAATCACTCAACTCATCTCCCACAGTGCAACCCATCTCTTGAAGTGAAACTCGCATAATGCATGTGTTTTTCAATGAATAATAAAATAAGAATAAATATAATAAATCAAATAACATGCCACTTCAAGGATATTATACATCATTCAAATGGAAGATGACAAAGAAAAGGCTTTTGTTGATTTTAACTGACACTAGGCCATAGTGAAAAGATGGTTTGACAAAAGGTCTAAATTCAAAGTGTCTAAGTAGGGAGACTTAGTCCTCCTTTAGGAAAAAACATCTAAACCCAAAGTTAAGAATGGAAAATTCACACCCTATTGGATTAGCCCATACCAGATTGTAGAGACACTAGGGAACAACACCTTCAAGCTCAAAGATTTATATGCAATAGAGTTTATATTTATTACTAATGGGGAATACATCAAGCACTAATTCTCCACCACTTCTCTTAGGGTCTTCATGGAATATTTCATCCCATATCATGAATTGCAACTTGCATAATGCAGCTTGATTTGGGTTGTGCCGACCCCGATAGTGTTGATCATCTAATACAGCTCGATACGATGTAGTTCATGTAGCAAAGCTCATCTTACATAACACACTTAATCATGTGCAGCGCACCTCATGAATCTCAGCTCGTGCATCACATTTGGGGAAGCTCGACCCATGTAACTTATAATGATAACACCATAAGGTTTTCAAAAATTATAGTAGAAAACCTTATGGTGTTATCATTATGTTCACTCAAGAAAATTACAGCACATACCCAAAGTGATTATCAAATAAATTCATGTGTTTCTCAATGAATAATAAAATCCTAATAAATATGATTAGGTCCACACATGTTATATATTACATCATCAACATTCTCTCTCAAAATTTTCTTCCATAGAGCCAACTATGCCTAAAATTGCTTGAAAGGCCAACTTTGCTCATGCATATCTTCTGATGCACTTTAGTGCATGATCTAAAATTTTGTGAAAATAAAATAGGATAAAAATCAAATAAAATAATATGATCACATTCTCTTGAATAATCCACATGTGTGATATATTCTACCATCAAAATGCTTACTCAGCTATTTCTTGCCTCATGTATATTTGGCTATGGAAAAACCTTGTCAAAATGCCTGGGAGCCCAACTTTGCACCCACATATATTTGAATATGATTAGGTCCATGACATTATATTTAATATATAATAAGTAGGAATTATACTAAACAAATCCATGTGACCATTTCTTCTTGACTCATCCACATGTGGTAATGGTGACATCATCAATCTACCTACTCAAAATTTTCTGCCACTGGATCCAAAATGTCTAAATAAACACAATGAAGAGCTAGAAAAATAAAATTCATGCACACAAGCTATAAAATTATATAAAACTTATTATGGTACCTATTTCACATGATAAATACTTCAGAATCATCCCTAAACATCTCAAACCAAGCAAACATTGAGGATCAACTAAGTCTTCTTAGAATAAGCATATTGCACACTTTATCATTATCACATAGACTATCAAAGAAATTCATCCACTCACCAAGACATATCCATGACATAATTATGACATCATTAATAAATCTTCAATAAAAAGACTTGTGACCAAATGAAATATGCACAAAGAAGTCACAAGACCTCAAAAATTACATTAGAAAACCTTATGGTGTTATCATTATGTTCACTCCATAAAATTATAGCACATGCCCAAAGTGATTATCAAATAAATGCATGTGTTTTTCAATGAATAATAATAAATATAATAAATCAAATAACATGCCACTTCAAGGATATTATACATCATTCGAATGGAAGATGACAAAGAAAAGGCTTTTGCTGATTTCAGCTGACACTAGGCCATAGTGAAAAGATGGTTTGACAAAAGGTCTAAATTCAAAGTGTTTAGGTAGGGAGACTTAGTCCTCCTTTGGGACAAAACATCTGAACCCAAATTTAATCATGGAAAATTCACACCCTTTTGGATTAGCCTATACTAGATTGTAGAGACACTGGGAAACAACACCTTCAAGCTCAAAGATCTATAAGGGATAGAGTTTATATTTATTACTAATGGGAAATACATCAAGCACTAATTCTCTACCACTTCTCTTAGGGTCTTCATGGAATAATATGTAAGGTTATTAGACTAGAGTAAGTAGGTTAGTTTTTTTTATAATATTTCTTTTCCTATCCCTAGTTTGTATATTTATTTGTTCATATTTGTTTGGTTTCCTTGTTTTTATTTCTTAGTTATATTGTGTGTTGTTTGCTTGTTTTATTTCTTGATTTCAAGATGTCTTTGGAGACATCCTTGAGCCTATAAGTTATGAAACATGCTCAAGATGTGTCCCAATTCTATAATAAGGTATGAACCCCATACAAAGGCAACCATGGTCATAGAACCTATCATTTGATATAGCTTAGAGAAATTAAGAATTTATATGTGGAGATAAACTCATTCCATGAGACCTAAGTCATGACCTTATATCCACATTTGTTTTAATAAAATTTGCACTAAAGGATTGAAGACTGAAATTATCAAGATTATGCCATTATCTAAAACTTAATCAACATCTTTGCCTAAGATAAGAGTTGCCGCCTTGAGTGATCCTCTCAAAATCAAATATTTGATCAGACCCTAAACCTATATATCTTGGTTCCCAACCTTATTGGAAGCATAAATATCTAAAATTATATAAAAAAGAATAAGAATACAAAGCAAAAAATGAAGCTTTCATACAAAGGTGATTCAAGAAACCTTCATTAGGGCTATGAATGTCTGGATGGAAATGGAAAAAGGCCATGAGTGGAGTGAAAGGTATCTCTATCGAGGCTATGGATGCCTAACTAGAAGCAGAGCAATGTCCAAGCCCTCTCTAAGAAAAACCATGATTTATAATGAATGTTTAGTGTACCCTAAGTACATATAATTGATTAAAGGTAGGAATCTAAGGACTGCTTCTTGAATCCTATGAAAAATAGTAAGTGGAATCAAAGCACACATGTAACTCAAGAATGTCCTAATGTTTGAACTCAAATATGTAAGTGAAAGGTTTTTTTTAACACTAATTGGATCTAGATGGTATTTTAATTTATCAAATGGAATGATGAACTCAATGCTTGTTTTAACTTAGAGTCTGAAAGTTCTAACATATTGTTATTTTCCCCCCTAGAAGTCACCATTTTATGGGACCAACATGCCCCCCTTTTATTTATAAATTGGGGACCCTTGAGAAGTCTTTGTACCCAAGTTTTGAAGCATCTAAACATTGACTTCTATATAAGAATTTGAAGATCATCCACTCTATTAGGGAGCATGCTTGTGTGATTTAATCCTCTTATTTTAGACTAATCCTACTAACAAGGTTATGTGAGTCATTTTCCAGCTTCCATGGAAGATTTATGGTTCTATGTTCAAAAACCCTGGGTGGCCCTTGATTCAAATTCAAATATTGGAGGAAGCCAAGTTGGCAGGAACCAATTAAAAAGAAGATATAAACAAGGGATTTACATGGGTTTAATTCATATTTTCATAACATAACTCAAAATCTTTTTTGTTTCTTTCCCCTTTATTTTCCTATGCTCCTCAAGTCTAATTTAACAAGGTTCTATGATGTCCCTTTTTACATTACCTAGCTTAGCCAAGGTCATTAATACTAAGGCCCCAATAATTATCTTGACTTTAGCATTAATACCTTATGCTAAGTGATTTTATTTATGTCCTTAGGTATAATAGTTATCTCCCTTCTTCTTTATAGGATATGATAGATTACGCTCACTCATTTTATTTAATCAGATTAAGCATCCTAACCAAAAGGATTTAGCTTAAACTAAATGCACCAAGATAGATCAATGGTAATCACTCACTTGCTGGATTTGATCTAATAGTGTGAGGCATAGGAGGAAAATTTAAAAGGAACATAGGGCCTCAAACACCAGATGTGTGGTGACTTAAAAATCAAAAGGAAGAAATGAAGGGGCCCACCTAATAATATGTCTAATTAAATGATTAGTCCCCCACAAAGATCAATGGAAATCAGTCACTCATTGGATTTTATCCAATGGAGAGAAAGGCCTGATGACTTTCCAAAGCTCTACAAGCTCAACACATGACCAATGCTCGACTAAGGTGACAAATAATAAGAGATATATAGCATGGGAAAAATTTGTGAAGATGTCAAGTGTCATGACCATAAGCCTAGAGATCACTAGACCAATAAAAGGTGAGGATTTAGATTTATATCAATGGATCATGCTTGCTTGTTGGATTTGATCCAATAGTGAAAAATAAAAGGAAGCTTTTAAAATTTTACTACTAGTATCCAAATGAAACTTATGAAATTTTCATTGAAAAACCCAAAATGGTGATACATGGACTCCACATAAGCATAAAAGGTCAAAATCAAAGATCTTTGGTTCTCAAAAATGCAAGGATATAAAACAAAGGCTATCCATCAAATCCAAAACAAGTATGAATTTAAATTCTAAATATCTCTTACCATTAAATCTCTACACCCTAAACCCTTTATAAAAAGGCCTAAATCAATTCAATTAGTTATAGTCTAATCAAGATAGAATAATTGTGCTCCTAAGAAACAACACTATAGCAAGAACCCTTGGCAATCTAATGTGGGTAATTTAGTAAAATCAGAAATGGTAGTTGGTAGGCAATAATTGAAGATGGAATCTAAAATGTATATGACCTCTAACAATGAAGGAAAGATTTTTAAGGAGACAGAGTTGGACCTGATGGCCCTGAACATCCATGGAGTGAGGAATTGGTCTAAATTGTTCTTCCTGATAGATGAGTTACAACCTATCTCCCAGGAGGAAAAGAGGAATTCCAAAATGAATCAAAGGTAAATTGACCTAGTTGTAATTCAAATGGCTAGTCTCGACCATGCTATGAAAAGACTAGAGGTAATGTACTATATTGATGTCCTTGTACCCATATTTATTGACTATAGGATAGATGGGGAATAGATCATTAAGGAGGGTAGTTATAAAAGAGTGGCATACATCTCTCTTATGGTGTTTGAAATCTGTTATAAGCTCCACTTACCCATCTCAACCTCCCTGATATGAGAAACTGGGCTAACACCCAAGACCTTGATTTAGTCCTTGCATCGTAGTTAATCTAAGGACCCCATGTCTTTAAAAACCTAGATGGCATGATTCCTATTTTCTAACTCAAGGAAGGCATTAGAATAGCCATGACCCTATTGAATTGAGCCTTTGGTTCACCTTCTGCCACATATGTAAACAAAGTCTAGGTGTCCTATGTCCACTTCATGATAGAAGAGAAATTAACCACTCCAATATGAGACCTAATTAGCTTCTTCTTGGCTAATAAACTCATAGCCATCAGAAAATGGACCTCTAAGAAATTATATATGATGTCCTATCTATTGGATTATTTTGGCCTCTATATCCCTCCCTAACATTATGAATTGGTCCCCTAATGGTAGAACCACAATTTCTCACCACTATTCCAAATTGTACATATTCAAGTATAGGAATCAGATGAAATTCATCTATGATTATGTTTTCCTAGCCATATATGAAGCCATCACATGAATTCCTATGCCAAGATTGCATCCGCTTATCAAGAGATAAATAGAAACCATGAGGGATATATGTTATTATCCAGACTGAACTATCATTATGATATAAGGGATCCTAACCCAACCTTACAAGATACCATTCCATGTCCCCAACAAGCTTTTTGAGTAATAAATTTCCTCACAAATCATCTAGGGGTGTGAAAAAGGTATATAAAGGGAAGAGGAAAGGCCAAATCCACCTCCCCATTGGATATTAGGAAGATTGTAATCAAAGATTGGAAGCAGTTGGAAATCATTGTAATACATATGAGTTATTTTGATTTTCAATTAGATGACCTTAAAACATGGGACCCTAGGGGTATGGTGGTTAACCACATTAAGTAGATAAAGGTCCCTAAGATTGATTATGAACATAAGCTAGGTGTCGGTGATGACATCTATATTAGAGCAAAGAATTTTGAAGAAGTGCACTCTAAAATCAAAAGCTACAATATCAAGTAAGAATGTAGATCGATTAAGGAAAACAAACCTACATGGGAGATATGTCAGTTGCATCCCTTGCAATATCATTTTTTTCCAAGACCATCTAAGACCACGCATGAAGAGACATTTAATCAAGGGTAGCCATCTGAACCACAACCCCACCAGTTGGAGTCTCAAGCTAAACAACCTTAGGTTGAATAGCCTTAAGATGGAAAGGATAAAGGCAAGGAGAGAGTTGAGAGATAACAAAGATTAGAACATAGACTTGGGGAAGGTCCCTCACCTGCAAAACTCCCACAAAGGACACCTTCTCTGATGGAATTTGTTGACATGATCACTCTTGAGCTAGAAGAGACATTGGAGGGTACTTTCATTGATATAGATGGAACATATGGCTTGGATAGAGAAGGGTATCCCTCTTAAGAAGAAGGAAAGGAGTTGTTTCCTTTACAAAAGGAGAAAAATAAATAAGAGCTAGCCTTGGTTCCTATGACTCCAAGGAATAATCCTAGGTTGACCTTTACTCACCCTACCCATGAATTTAACATCTTCAGTGATGAGAATCCAATCCATGGACCACTCATCCTTAACTAATTTATCTATAGGAAGTTATATAATATTCCATCCCTCTCTCCTTCATGGGCCTTGACATGAGTTGGCTTGATTGAGCATGATAACATCAAACCCCAGATCATGGACATAGTAAAAAATTAAGAAGAGAGAAGAATACAAGTTCTTCATATTTAGTGGGGACAAAAAATTGACACCCTAAGATCCTATAATAGTGTAATTTTGGAGGTGTTTGAGCCTCCAAAGTTCATTAAATTAGATTTTAAAATCCAATTTAAACCAAACATGATAGGATTGGAAAGGATCACCACAAGGACAATTGTGGTTGTTCAAGAGGAATTCAACTTTCTAAAGGTGTAACCATTCACAAGGTTAACCCCTGTCAAAGGGCAAAAGCTTGGAGAGGATACCATCCATGAATAAGATGTGGAAAGTTTAATTGAGGCTCAATCTCAATAGGCTAGGGCTAGTGTCTAGGGATTCATGCAAAGAATTAAGAACCTAAATAAATAAAAATAGAAATTGCAAACTCAAGTAATTCTCTCAATGCCAGATTCCATGATTAAAATTCTTGAGGAGTTATTCCATGACATGTTTAGAGCATTCAAGTCTATGAAATTAAAGTAATATTCACTAGAAAACTAGGCCACCTTATCCAAGGAGATGGTTACTCAATGGAAAACTTTTGAAGATAATATTTCCCAACTTCTTAATATCCAAGTTAGGAAGCAAATACCAAATTTTAAAGCCATCAACATAGGGTACCTAAGTGCCATTTTTGTAATTGTTGTAGACAAGGTCCAAGCCTTGATTTCTTGGCATATCAAATTGGAATAACTTATTAAGGAGGAGAAAAAGCTCATGGGTATCATTGAGAGGCTCTTAGGAACTATGCTCAAACATCCTGCACAACCCACTACCCTAGGGATTATTAGTGATGAGGAATTATAGCACATAGCCACTTTAGTAATTCAAAAAATCAATGGAAAAGGCCAAGGATAATCAGGGCAAGATAATAGTATAATATTAGACATGATATTCAGTTCAAGGGAGATGATCAATAAAGCTCAAAGCATTAATGAAGCTTTGGCTAGGAATGATAAAGATTTTGATGAGCTGGTTGATAAAGAAGAGGAGCATATCACAAGGCCTATCATAGACTTAGGCCTAGTGGATGAACAATGTTAGGTTGTGGAGCTAAAAGCTTCACTAATGCAAATAGAGGAGGAGGTTGTAGAAGGGTTGCGGAGGGTCACAGACACTAGTGTCGGTCAAGCCAACTGATGTCGATAGTATCAAACAAGAAGGCAACCAACATCAGTCAGAGATCGGCTGGCATCGGCACCCCTGAGGCAGACATGGACCAACGTCAGTCACTTGTGTGGTTTGGACTGTGAATGTTATGGGAAGTTAGCTAACGAACCAAGTGTTTACATGTCAAGAGCCAATTTTAGACTAAGAGCTGCAAATCTAATTATTGTAATTAGATGTCTAATTATTATTTGGATGAGATATATATATATAATAGACTCATGGATTATATTGTAAATTGTTCTAGTTTGAGTTGAGCAAAGTTTTCTTCTTCTGTGTGTGAGGTGAGCAAGGGTGTTCCTCCTAGTTCCACAGCAGTACCAGTGTGGGTGCTAGATTGGAGAATTAGTAGGGTTCTTCATGTATTTATGATCTTGGTCATCAGGTGAGCATGGCTACTTTAGGAGATCTACATGGTAAGTAAGATCATTGATCTATAGGTGTATGTGTGTGCAAGGTCAAGGTTCACAGGTGTGCAGAACTAGATTGATTTGTAGGTGTGCAAGATCAGATAAGATAGCAACACAATAGGGAGTAGGATCAGGTAGGATATACTTAGAGTACAAGTGTGTACTCAGAGCAAAGAGGAAGGCAAGGTAGTTCCTTCCATAAGTAAGATCAGTTGGGTTGCAGGTTGTTGTAGTTCAGGGGATATCTACTTAAAGTATGATTGTGTACTTCTGGAGTGCATGGAGCACTTGTGGTGTGTGTGGAGCACTGGAGGACTGGCAGTAGTGGATACTAGCTAGTTGGAGGTGAACACCAACTCTGTGTTTGAGTTGTGTATTGTGACCTAAGAGAGAGAGCTTTGAGGGAAGATTTACTATTTATGCCCTAGAGGTGTGGGAGCCCTAGAGGTGTGTAAAGAAGAAGAACTGTGGCAGCCTTCTTTGATGTATTTCCTTCTGAAAGAGTTTTAATACAAGTTGTGTATTGTCTCTCATATTCTGTGTTATTTCTGAATTCTAGTTACTTGTGTATTCTAGTTAATTTCCGCATGTTAAGTTGCTTGGTAATCATTTGTGTGCTTCTGGTATTTATCCCAACAAGTGGTATCAGAGCTAAGGTTGCAGGGAGTAGGTTTTGTGTTTGATTATAGGTCACTCTCAGGGGTTTTTGATTGAGTGGGAGTAGAGTAATGATAGATCAAAGTAAGCTAAGAATGGAGGAGTTGAAAAGCACAGATGATCACTTACAGTCCTATGGAAAGAAAGAGTAGGTAAAAGAAAATTGTTGGTTTGTGGAAGATCAACATGAAGGAACTGAAGATGCAGATGTTGCAGGTGTTGTTGCACAAGATGCTTTAGGAGGTTTCTTGGATAAAGTTGAATCTTGGTTAATAGATTCTGTTGCCTCTTTCCATGCAGCCCCAGGTAGAGGAGCTGGTGAGCCTTGCCAAGGAATTGGCAAAGGGGAAGTGAAGCTGAAATTGTAGGTAGCCAACACATGGGTGTTGAAGGAGGTCATGTAGGTTTCGGTCTTGGAGATAAGGCTAATTTCTTCAGGGAAGTTGGGTGATGAGAGATGTACAAAAACTCTCATAGAGGATGCACTTGAATTAGCTAGTGGTAAGAAAATAAGTACTCTTTATCTACTTGTTTATATTACTGATTCTTCTTCTATTATGGAGACGTGGCTTTGTAGGCTTGGTCACATGAGCAAGAAGGAGATGCATGTTCTTAAGCAGAAGATGGATGTGTTTGATAGGCTTAAGAACTAGAGAGCCTTGGTGTTCTTGGAGGAGATGATGGACAGAGACCAGTGGATGTGGCTAGATACTTCTGAGCAGGGTAGTTTAGACATGGGTTTTGATTCAAAGGAGCTCATAGGTAAAAATTCATCACTCACAGGCAAACACAAGTGCCGGCGTCAGTCAGGAGGAACCAGTGTCGAATAAACAGGCATCAATGTTGGTCATGTACAGACCAGAGCCGGTGATGTCAGGCAGGGTAAGACTGACGTCTGTCAAGACAATCAACATCGGTAGTAGGTAAGACCAACGTTGGTCAGGAGGATGGATGTCGGTAGCAGGAGACACCGACATTGGTAGAGTTGGTAGTCAGGATAGGCACATGGAAATTGATGTCAGTCAGATGCAGACTATGTAGTGATCGAGGTCAGTCACTATAATGGATTTTGGGTAGACATCAAGCTGTTAAGGAGTCTCAAATACCCATATGGAGGACTGAAGACATAAGTAGGCCTAAAATTCATTATTCCTCTTCTTTATACTAGTTGCTAACTACAAAGTAGGAAGGATCTAGGAAATAGTGGGAGCTTGGCAGGAATATGATGCAGAACCAAGTGGAGATTTGGTAGGGTTGCCAGCAGGTATGAAAGCACAGAGATAAATGGATACCTTAGTTGAAGAATAGAGAAAATGGACACGTGAGATGGAACCCCAGGTCATATGGTCTTGAGGAGCTGCAGGACAGTGGTATAGGGTTTGACAGGTGGAAGATGAAGCATGGCTTCAATCATTGTCAGGGTAACTACTATGGTTTGTCTTACCAGGTGGATGATGAGTCGCGACATCATTCTATTGTTGTATGTGGATGGTATGCTAGCTAGCAGGATTTGACATATAGGGTTTTGCTAAGCTAAGGGTAAGATTAGTTCAGTGGTATGTCATGAGGAATTTAGAGCAGCGAAATTCTTTGGCATGGGAGACATGGAAGATCACAAGGTGATTTTGTCTCCAGTGGGAGCTGATGTGAATCAGGTGTTGGTGAGGTTCAGGATGTAGAGTCAGAGCACACTAAGGGCTAGACAGTTCAGTGTTTAAAATCACATGAGGTCTGGCATAGACCTGAGTTTGCCCAAGCAATGGGTGTTGTTAGAGAGTTAGGAGCCAATTCAGGGAAGTGGGTTCTCAGGTATTTGAGAGGGACCAATAGTAGGGATTCATGCTATGCAAGGTCAGGACTTCACTACATGGGTTTGTAGGTTCGCATGTGGCAGGGTACTCGGATGATAGGAGGTGCACCACAGGTTGTGTGGTGGGTGGTCTTCAGGGTTGAGCTTGAAGAGGGATACAATCCATGAAATAGATTAGATAGAGTACAGGTATAGGTATAGTGCAGCTATTTATCTCCAAGTGGGAGATTGTTATGTTGTGGAGCTAAAAGCTTCACTAATGCAAACAGAGGAAGAGGTTGCAGAAGGGTTGCAGAGTGTCATAGACACTGGCGTCAGTCAGGCCAACTGACATTGGTAGTATCAAACAATAAGGCAACTGATGTCAGTCAGAGATTGGCCAGTGTTAGCACCCCCTAGGCAGATAGGGACCGACGTCAGTCACCTGTGTGGTTCAGACTATGAATGTTATGGGCAGTTAACTAATGAACCAAGTGTTTGCATGTCAAGAGCCAATTTTAGACTAAGAGATACAAATCTAATTATTGTAATTAGATGTCTAATTATTGTTTGGATGAGATATATATAATAGACTCATGGATTGTATTGTAAGTTGTTCTAGTTTGAGTTGAGCAAAGTTTGCTTCTTCTGTGTGTGAGGTGAGCAAGGGTGTTCCTCCTAGTTCCACAACAGTACCAGTGTGGGTGCTAGATTGGAGAATCAGTAGGGTTCTTCATGTATGTATGATCTTGGTCATCAGGTAAGCATGGCTACTTTAGATCTACATGGTAAGTAAGATCATTGATCTGCAGGTGTATGTGTGTGCAAGGTCAAGGTTCATAGGTGTATAAAACCAGATTGATTTGCAGGTGTGCAATATCAGATAGGACAACAATACAATAGGGAGTAGGATCAGGTAGGATCTAATTAGAGTACAGGTGTGTACTCAAAACAAAGAGGAAGGCAAGGTAGTTCCTTTCATAAGTATGATCAGTTGGGTTGCAGGTTGTTGCAGTTCAGGGGAGATCTACTTGAAGTATGATTGTGTACTTGTGGAGTGCATGGATCACTTGTGGTGTGCGTGAAGCACTAGAGGACTGGTAGTAGTGGATACTGGCTGGTTGGAGGTGAACACCAACTCTGTGTTTGAGTTGTGTGTTGGGACCTAAGAGAGAGAGCTTTGAGGGAAGATTTAATATTTATGCCGTAGAGGTGTGGGAGCCCTAGAGGTGTGTAAGGAAGAAGAACTATGGCAGCCTTCTTTGTTGTATTTCCTTCTGAAAGAGTTTTAATACAAGTTGTGTATTATCTCTCATATTCTGTGTTATTTTTGAATTTTAGTTACTTATGTATCTTGGTTAATTTCCGCATGTTAAGTTACTTGGTAATAAATTGTGTGCTTCCGGTATTTATCCCAACAAACAACATGAGTGAGTTATGAGCATCTTGTAAACACCAAAATTACATCACACACATGTGCTTCACTCCCTATGTTGAAACCCCTTTTAGCCTAATTTTTTTTAATAACAATTAGATTCCCGAACCCATGATTTTACCCCTCACACATTTAATTAATTTAAAATACTTAATTAATTTAATTAAAAACCCCTTTTTCCACCTTACCTAGCCACCTCACTCTAAGACTAATTCTCACCTGATGAGTCACCTCAAGACCTAGTCCCCTCATCCTAACTACCTAAGATTTATTCTCACTTCAAAACTAAATTCCTAATCAACTACATTCTTCTTAACCTTTTATTTTTATCATTTTGTAATAGGTGCCACACTTGGCATGAAGAGCAATAGAAAACAAGGCAAAAATATTAATCTTTACCTATTCTAGGGTTTTCGATGCCAGTCAACCCATAGTTGACATCAGTGGGATCATCAATGTCAGTGATATAAGACAAACTCCAACCTAAAGTTTAAGTTAGAAAAAATCAATAAAATTCATTCTTACTTGCATTCAAGCTCTCAACATTCAATTTTTGACATACTAGCTTACTATCATCTTGCATAAGTAAATCATGATCAGGAACTAAGCTCTTGAAGACCAACAATACCCACTTATTCTCTTTGTTCAGGCCATCAATTCAGACTACTTGATAGAGACCACCAATATGATACTTATCTTTCAGTGACCACTATAGTTAAGTACATTACATATTTTGTAGGTCTTTTAAGTATTTATATTGTTATCACTTCAAATATACTATTCATTGCTTTATACACTCTTGACCAAACCCCCATGAGGGAGTTACAAAGTTTCCTTTCTTATTTCCCTTTGACTAGGTCTACCCAAACCATACTCTCTCTCATAAATCTCCCCAACCTCTTAGACCAAATCAAAACCATTTCCTAGACCTGAAAAAGCCTTCTACAAGTTCCTAGGCAATTATTTCCCCTACCAACCTCAACATCCTAACTAATATTAGTCACCTTCACCACCGACCTTTACAATATAACTGATATCGGTCATTCCCCTACTGATGTTAGTGACTATATATTCCCTGACCTTTCTAAAACCTACCCAAACAACTTCCAAAACATAAAGAGAATATACCACTTGTAGTCTGTTGCTCTCTACTACATTTAGATTACTAATAATGGTAATGTTATCTCTCTTTCACTCTCTTTTTACCTCTCCTTTAGTTATTTATTAATCTTTTATCTCTCAAAAGTGGATTGTCATCTCTAAGGAAGTTTCACACTTCCTAGAACAAGCACGTAGCTTGGTAGCCCACTCATTCTAATCACTTATCCCTATCATTCTTTTCTATTTTTCCTTTAGACTTGAAATAGACAAAATTTAGTGAAATTTTTTTGCATGCCTGGTGGGACTCTAGAGTTTTCCTTAGGTTCATTTCTTGTTTTAAGCATTAATACAGGTGCATTATAGTGAAAATTTCATTTCTTACACTTTCCTCTTCTATTCTCTCTTAAAACACAAATTTCAACATTTTATTTTCTGTTTAAAACCATTAAACTAAAATTTTCTTTCTTTTCTCTTTGCCTCTAAAAGAAATTTATCATTTTTTTTAGAAGTTAAAAGAATCTCTTCTTTCCTTCTTTCATGCACATTAAGATAGTGAATTTCATTCTCTACTCCTATTTTCATCTTTGTTTGCATTTGAATCTAAACATTTCAAACTTGGGTTTAAAACTTACTACATTTCATTGTTTGCTTGTTGCATATTATCTCACCTAGTTAATTACAAGAATTATGAATAAATTGTAGTGCACCTATGTTACACAACCAAATCACATTCACACAAACAAACATCTAAACTCACCTGAGAAAAGACCAATCAGGATTTCATCACCTAGTGGATCACCTTACCCTACCTAGTTATCCTACTTGGATTTCACCACCAAGGGGAGAACCCACTCCATTCTCTTGTAGATTATAAACTCTAGATAGAAGGTATATTTTGGCTAAGTGGCCTAGCTTGGCTCCAAGTTTGTGAAGTGCAAAGAGAAATCTCCTATAACAATCCACATACCTAGTCTAACATAGATTTCCTCTTGAGCACTAAAACTAACTTGAAAATATCTCTAGATTTATTTCTAGTACCTTCAATAACCAAATTCTCTTTTCACTATTTGATTAAGGCATAAGCCAACATGAGACTAAAAATTAATCTCTAGGACTTAATAGTTGTAGGTTATATGCTATTTTACATGATTTTCTATTACCTTATATATTTTTGAGTTGGTAAGGACATTTCCTATTGATTCACAAAATCAATACTATTTTTAATACTCAGTTTGTATAACCTGTTATCTCAAGTTTTCTTTGTGTTCTTCCTTCTTACATAGACCTCTTTCATCCACTATTTTACCTAGTTTCAACTTTTAGTTTTCTAAAACATCAAATTTTCCACCTCCCAAGATATCATAGTGACCGACATCGGTTAATTCTACCAACATCAATAGATTTTACCTACCGACGTCAATTAATCCATTGATGTCAGCAAACATTTTTTACTAACATCAATCAAGCGACCAAGTTTGATGACTATGTAATTTTCATATGCTCAAAACATCAAGTTGAAATAACCTACTTACCTATACTCAAACCTAGTTTTTCCTTAATTTGTTAGTAATACAGGGTAGTAAGGCTATTTATACTTTTGCATGGTATTGACATGAGCTCAAGCCAAAATTCTTGACAATTACGCAAGTTGGAAACCACTTCCACCTTCCCCTCTTATTTTTTATTCTACCATGGAGCATACTTTAGATACAAAGGATAATCCTATCCGAAACCAAATTCCCATTGTTCCTAAGGGAGATCAAGATTTTTCTAAATTTCTTGGTCACAATGTGGTAGCCCTTTAGCATTACCTTACTATGAGTTGAACCTGTAATTCTTTGAGTGACCCAATCTATGGTATACCAACCTCTATAATGGAGACAACTTTAGTTTCAGTTGTCTCCACTATTTTCCCCATGTTTACCCAAACCACCACTTTAATGAGTAACCCAACTATAAATAATGTCCAAAGTTTAGCATTGCCAACTACCCAATCCCACCCAAACCCTGGTGTGACTTCCCTACTTTCACAACCACAACCAATCTAGTCAATTCTTACCCTATTTAAAAATTTAGTGGTACCTATTCCATCTACCCTGACACCTATAATTACCCAAGTTACAACTCACCCTTCATCCAATCTAACCATGCCAATAATCCAACCTATAATAAGAACAACCAACTAAAGCATAGTTTCTAACCCAATAGGACAAGACCCTTTTCTTTTTGTACCCCAGCCTATGATTCATTATCCTTATGTTTCCCCAACACAACCTCAATAAGCTATGTTATATGCTCCTACTTCTTATTAGGTTCCCTATAATTTAGGAGGTATCCCCCAAACTAATTCCCCTCTAGACCTCATTAAGATGCTGATGGACAAGATTTTTAATCTAGAGATATCCATTTTTGGTTCAAAGAATGTGTTATCTTATGATCAAATATTTAATGAACCCATCCATCCTTCTGTGCCTATTCACCCTTATCCAACACAATGGGATCTCCCAAAATTTACTCATTTATAGAGTAAAGAGGACCCACAACAGTACTTGTGAGCATTTAGACATACTTGTTATTTAATAGGGCATGATGATGCATTACTACTTCACACTTTCCCTATGTCTTTCTTAGGTACTACCTTAGATTGGTATATATCTATACCTTATCACTCCCTTTTCTCATTTACCGAACTCGCACAAATATTCCTAGACCATTTCTCTATTAACATTTTTAAAAATGTTTCTATAACAGATCTTTATTCTATTAGATAATTTGATGATGAGTATATTACAGATATTTTCACTCATTAGAGAAGCTTAATCAATCAACTCTCCTTACCCCAACTTGAGCTTATTAATCTCTTCTCAAGGGCATGTGCTAAGCACATCTCATCCACACTCTAGGTACAAACTTTTTACACATTTGATGAGGCCTTTACAATGGCACAGAAACTCAAGGTTCATGCTATAGATAAAGGCAAATTCAAGTTTCACAATAAAGATATTAATTCCAAATTAAATGACTCCTCTTCTAAAACTTATCCTTCTAACCAAAAAGATAAAGGCTCTGCCAATTCAGTAGTCATTAAGTTAGCCTCTTCCACAACCACAAACCAATCCTCAACCTATATAGAGTACCTAGAGTGTGGATGAGATGTGCTTAGTACTCCATCCACTCTACCTTTACACTTAGAATAGTTAGTATTATCTACTCCCACCTATTGTGCCTACTCCAATTGTACCATTCTTACCCCTTCTTTTACCTATGGAGGATCATAATTTACCTATGCCTTGCCCACATGTTGAGGGAGCCATAATAACTATGCTTTACCCTCTTGAGGAACCTTCTTTACCTACCTCTCTTCCACCCATGGTAGACTATGTCTTTTCTTCTATCTCTATCGAAGAGGACCCCATTATGGTTCTTTCTCATCTTTGGCATGAAGTAGCAGAAACCAGCAATTTCCCTCTTTTCCAAACAACCAATCCTTCTAAAGACACAATTGTAAAGCCTACATAAACTTAATCTAAATCATTCTCATATTTGGTGAAGAGTCTATAATTTATTGACTCCATGAATCTAGATCATGCAGCATTTTGGTACCAACATAAAACTCCTTGTCCAACACAATGAATGTGAACCTTTACTACCAACCCTCTTACTACCCTTTACCCCAAGGTCTTTGACAAAGCTAGAGATTCTTCACCAAAATCACTTGAATTTCATCCATCTATGTCAAAAACCTCACCCTCACAGGAATATTCCACATTAAAGTAGATTAGGCCCTTAGGCATACACCTCATCTCTAATTTAATTCATCCATAGGTGAAATTAGATTTAATTCCTCAACCACAAGTTGGAGTCTCACAACCTGAATTACATAAAAAATTTAAGCTTCCTAGATCTCATTGATCTCTTCTTTAACCCTTAACTTTACTATTTATTTTGGGACCACACCCCTTTACTTTAGTTGGAGTATTGATGACCCAAGTAAAATAAAAGGTTAAGTTACCTCCACTCCTGCCTTTACCATCTAGTAGGCCTTTCACATATGACACTAAGAAAGTGACAAAAAGACACATAACTCTACCATCACCAAATAAATTACCACATAAAATTACCTTTTCATCACCAAAACATAAGAAGGTGTCCACTCTTATTAGCACGACAAGTGTGAGCCCACTTGTAGGCTCTCAAAACTTTTTCATATATCAGTTACTACAATCTTCTATAATGACTCTTCCTCCCATTAAGCCTTATAGTCATCGTGGAATGAATCCATCTTGGTTTAATGATACATAAGTGTTTTTATATCATTGTTCACCTAGACATGATACTGAGAGTTGTAAAGCCCTCACAATAGTCATTTGGCAACACTTTGATGTCAACACTCTCTTCAATAATAATCTTGTTAACCTTCCTATTCTTCCACCTTTGGCATCCATAGTGACTCCTACTATTCCACCTAAATTTAAACCCAAAGATGTGGTTGTAACACCTTTACCACCTCCTTCACCTACATTTCATATCAACATAATTAATGTGGCCACACAGTCATAAAACAAAAAAGATAAAGCTAAGAAAAAGGTCATTGCTCCTTGGGCTCATCCCTTCACTAAAGACACTCCTCCTTCTAATACTAATATTTACATCTTGGGCATTCCTAAAACAACATCTTCAGACGTTATTCAAAACTCAATGGTGAAAAAGCTTCACCAAAATCCTATGAAAATGTCTTTGTATGAGTTAATCCAAAACTCATCCTAATACCATCAAGCTTTGATTAGTGCCTTACAAGAAATTAAGGTACAATTAGATGATCCCCAACCTCTTGTAGCTTTGGTTAGCTCCCTTAATTCCATCTCCCTAATTTATTTTAGTGATTTAGAAATTCCACTTCAACACCCTAAAGATTAGGATTCTTCCCTTTTTATTACCACATATATTGATCAAATTCATGTCAAGAGAGTCATTATTAATGGGGAATCTAGTATTAATATTATTTCCACCCATGCCTACAAATAGCTAACCCTTCTTTATAATTTCATGTCTCAAACCAATGCAGTACTCCGCTTCTTTAATGATACCATAGCTACTATAATCGGCACTATTGTCTTACATATTTGTGTAGATCCCCATATTATTCCTAAGCTCTTTTATGTTGCATAAGGAGAGTTCCAATATAACATATTTCTTGTATGACCTTGGATATGTGTTATGGCATGTATACCCTCAACTTTTCACCATTGTGTCAAGTTTGAACATAGTGGACAAGTACATGTTATACCTACTGACCCACCTCCATTTAAAACATGCAACATGA
The DNA here is from genome assembly GCA_037957365.1 of Torreya grandis. Classification (NCBI taxonomy): domain Eukaryota; kingdom Viridiplantae; phylum Streptophyta; class Pinopsida; order Cupressales; family Taxaceae; genus Torreya; species Torreya grandis. Next base: position 234,295 of record JARHVA010007197.1, on the reverse strand, counting down.
CTTATAGTCCCAATGATGTTCTCATTCCATTGAAAACATCATCTTCCCCACATGATACTTTTGAATCTTCCATAATATCCACTCCCCCAACTACACAGATATCAAAAACACAAATTCTTGACAAGGATCCCATGGAGGAGACTTTTCAATGTTTGTCACTCAATGAATATCATTTGTTGATGCTTGACATGTTCTATACTCTATAAGAATATGGAAGGATTCACATGCACCCAAATTATGATCCTTATATTGGGATAGTCATCCCTTATGGCCCCCCTAACCTTCAAACTAATTTCACATATGGGGGAATTGATTAGGCTTCCATTGTTATCAATCCATCTTCTTCACCACAACCATTTACCTGTGACTTCTCTTTCCTAAGTAACCCTATATTTTCTCACAACTATCTCTATAGGTGTTCCTAGAAAGGATTTGGTTTGATTCATTATGAATAAGGTGTCCATATGCCTATTGAATATCTTACTAGAAACACCATTGAAAATGCCAAAAAGAGACATGGAGTGGGATATGATGAACCAACTAAACTCATTAAAACTTCCCATGTACCAATTATTGAAGAACCAATCTCTCCTTCCCCACCTTCTTTTCCATGATCACCTACTAAATTAGAGGTATCTATACGTCCTAATGTTTTTTAATAAATGTCATCCATTTGAGGCCTCTCACCTATCACCAGCGTAAGGAAACAAGGTCCCTTCCTCTCATTCATCCTCAAATAATTGATGAAGACTCTCCCACTATTAATACTATCCAATGTCAAGATGATGACATAAATATAACATATATGGGTGTGGATGATTCCTATATCTAATGGTCACTCCCATCCAAAACACAAGCTATGTTAAATTAATCCACCATTGACATCAATCTACCCTCTCATGATAACTCTCACATCCTCAAGATTGGCCATTCTTTGGATTCCTTTATGCAAACTGATTATGACACATTTCTTAATAACCATAGGAAATACTTTGCTTGGTCTTATAATGACATGCTTGGTATTGACCCTTCTATCATCACCCATAACATTGTCACTAATTGAAATGCTAAACCTATTAAGTATAAGCTTCACAAGATGCATCCTTGTATTGATCTCCTTGCCAAATAAAATCTCTAAAACCTCCTTTTTGTTAACTTTATCCAACCCATTGACTACCCATAATTGATTTCCAATATTATTCCTATCACAAAAGTGACTGGGGGAATCTGTATTTACACCGACTATCATGATTTAAACCTCACTTATCCAAAAGATGACTTCCCATTACCAAGTATCAACCAGCTTATTGATCTAATAGCCAACCATGAGATACTATCATTTATAGATGGGTTCTCTAGATATAATCAAATCTTGGTCACTCTTGACGATCAACATAAGACAACCTTCATCACCCCATGGGGGAATTTTTACTATTGGGTCATGCCTTTTGGCCTGAAAAATGTTGGTATGACCTACCAATGGGCTATGACCTACATCTTTCATGATCTCTTACACAAAATAATGGAAGATTATATGGATGACTTACTTGACAAGTCTAAACTTCATCAAGACCACTTGATGATTCTCAAAACCATATTTACTCATCTCCTCCAATATAACATTTGACTGAACCCAAAGAAATGTGTTTTTAGAGTTCTTTTTGACACACTTTTAGGTTTTATCATTTCTCTCAGTGGTATTGAAGTCAATCATACTAAGGTTAGAACAATCCTAGAGATGCCCCCACCTACTAATATCAAACAAATTTTTAGCCTATAAGGCAAAGTTTATTCAATCCATTGATTCATCTCCTAGTTGTCAGATCATTGCCAACCCTTTGACCATCTCCTAAAAAAGGATATCTCCTTCCATTGGAATATAGATTACTAGGAAGCTTTTGATGCACTTAAAAAATATCTCCATTCCTCACCAATTCTTATTCCCCTTAAGAAAAATTAGCCTTTCTACCTATACATGTTCGTAACAAACCATTCTCTAGGTGTTATGATTGCACATCGGATGACCAACATCAAGAGTAGGTAGTTTACTACATAAGCTACACACTTATTAATTATGAGACACGATATACCCATAATTAAAAAAAATTCCTCGTGTTTATCTTTTCCACCTCCAAGATTCACCATTATCTCCTAAATCACAAAACCTATATGGTCACCCATATGGATCCCCTCAAATACATACATTCCAAGCCATATCACAACTAATGTGTAGCTTGGTGGCTCATGCTTCTTTCCTAATTTGACTTAGAATTCATTCAATAAAAGTCTATTAAGGGGAAAATAATCACTGACCAGTTAGCTACTACCCCTTTACCTGATAATCAACCTTTAAACCTTAAATTCCCTGATGAATCTATTACAACACTCTCCACTAATGACATCTCCTATCAAATGATGATCTTCTTTAATGGATCTAAATGTCAATACGGTCGGGGTGTGGTGGTCATTATTATTCCTCTAGATTGTAAGCCTATGCCTTTGTCATTTAAGATAGATTTTGAATGCACTAATAATATGGTGAATATGAAGCTTTGATTTTAGGACTTCAAGTAGCTCTCTTCATGGGTATCAAATCCATAACCAGTTTTGATGATTCTCAGCTAGTGGTTAACTAGGCTAATGGTTCCTACTTATGCAAAAATGAGATTCTATAGTGTTATAAACATTATGTAGATACACTATTGGGATCATTTGGCTCTTATCTCTTACAAACTATTCCTTGATCTACAAACAAGTTTACTAACATGATGGCTTCACTTGCTTCACACATACTCTCTTCATCCTCTTCCTTGAGAATCTATGTCATTGTGCATCACTTAACATTACCCTCCTATGTATCAACTAACATCCTCTTTATTGGAAATGTAACATCCAACCCACATGACTTATGGTGTAATAAACTCATAGATTATCTTTCCTTTTCTATTACCCCTTTTGATCTCTCCAATAATGGGAGATGTGCCTTCATAAAATTGTTGCTCATTACACTATGCTAGGGGGACTTATCTACAAGCAATGTTTTGATGGTATTTTTCTTAGATGCCTCACTAGTACTGAGACTCCCTTCACCATTAAAGAATTCCAGGATGGGATTTATGGTCGGCATTTCAATGGTCACACAGTTTCCAAGTGTATCCTTTGACTTGGCTATTATTGGCCCACAATTCATCAAGAATGTGTTGATTATGTTTTAAGTTGGATCAAGTGTCAACAACACACTAACCTCCTTCACATTCAAATTCATGCATTACAAGTCACCAAAGACTTTTGGCCCTTCTCCCAACGGGGCTTAGATATAATCAGGCTGATTAACCCTCATTCATCCCTCCATCATTACTACCAATGAATACTTTACCAAGTGGGTTGAGGCTATCCCTCTCATCTCCACTAAAGCTAACAACATTATTGACTTCATCAACCATCACATCATCTATCATTTTGGTGTCCCTCATAAAATTATAATAGACAACGAAAAATATTCCAAAAACAAGACTATTCAAAGTCTTTGTGATACATTTGGAATAAAATTAAGCTTCTCATCACCATACTATCCACAATAAAATGGATAGGTAGAAGCTTATAATAAAACATTGACCAAAATTATCATGAAGGTAGTCGATGATACAAGCAAGGATTGGCACACACACATTGTTTTTGCTTTATGGGCTTACCACACTAGCATTCGAGCCCCTATGGGTGTTACATGTTTTTCTTTAGTATATGGGATGGAGTTTGTTTTGCCTCTTGAAGTATAGATTATTTATCTTCACATTTATCTATAAGACATACTTACTAATGATGACTTTCACCAAGAACATTTGGCTCAACTCTAATTTCTTGATGAGTGTCATCTCATAGCCCTCAACCACCTCTAAATCTATCAAGAGCATATCAGACATGCTTATAACAAAAAACCTTAAAGAGTGAGATTTTAATATAGGATATCTCATATTAAATAAAATCAACATGTGACAAAATGGAGAAAATAAAATAGGGTAAGTTTTCTCTTAATTAGCTTGGACCTTATATCATAACTCATAAGTATGGCTCAAGAACTTATTACTTGTCTTCTCTTGAAAGAAGGCTAGAATTTTAGCCTTTAAATTCCTTACACTTATGACCATTCTTTTGTTAAACAAGTGTCACTTCACCTCATGTTTAACTTGAGCTCATCCATTGAGCATCCCTATTATATTGATTTCCCTTCCTCTTCACCCTTACTCCTATACACTTAGTTAACTTATGTAGTTGTATGGTTTTAGCCTCAAAGTGGAAAACTCCTAAGCCCTATAGTCTTTTCCATGATGAAAAGCATAGAAAAAATTGAAAAAAACACAAATGGGATATGTGATAAGTTATAAACTCTCAGGTCATGCTTCTCAATCTAGAATGTTCCCTTGAAGAATAGCTACGTAACTTCCCTTTGCTACTGTCAATAGACTACTCCCTTGAAGGATAACTATTTAAACTTAAAAATGAGTGCTTAGACTACTCCCTTAAAGGATGTCTAAGTTGAGATTTATTCTATGTACCAATGATCCAAAACTTAGAATTTTTAGTTGAGAAATATTTTAGGAACACAAAAATAACATAGTAACAATGAATTCTCTGAGAAGAGATGTTTTATTACTCAAGATCGCAATATACCTATATGCTTATCTCTGTGAAGAGATGTCTAATTTCCATTTTGGGTTCATTATTCATTTATATAAAATTTTAAATTAGGGGGAGGATGTGGAAGGTCATAAATATTGAGGGAGATCAAGTGGTTCGAATTTCATGATTTAAAACAATACAAAATTTGAGGAATTACTATTTTTAAAAACTTACTATTTTTAGACTGCACTACTAAAATTAAAATTTAGGGAAATTCCATTGAGTTTTCAAGGGTTAAAATTTGTTGATCAAATCTCCATGCCATCTCACCATGTTCTCCTCATTCTTATATTTCCAATGGTTCATATGGTGAGTCAATTGGAGCTATGGTGCAAAAGTTATGGCTACTAAAATTTCCATCATTAATTGGGGTAGAACCATCACCTGAATTATTGCCTAGATCAAAAATACAAATAAAAAAGGCTTCTCACATTTATCAGCTTTATATGACCTTAACCCATACAAAATCCCATTGTAGGCTTCCCACATTGATTATCTTACATTAAAAAAAAAGAATATTTAAGTCATGGACTTGCCTATAGTATCTCTTGAGTCACCCACAATAGGGGCATATCATCCCCACTTTGTAGGTTATCCTACCCAAACATTTTCCCTCATTTTACCCTTTTTTTTTCCCTCATACTCTTTCAAGGGACTTTGATCCTCACTTAATATAAGGTAAACATGATGCTTCTCTATCAAAAATAATGGTTCAAAGATATAAGGCATTAAAGAGGCTCATTATCTTGAGCCTATTTATGTTCTGATTATAGTCTTTACCAGTGTGTGAGCATTCTTCCTCTTTATTTTCCCACCCACATCACATGTTGATTTCCCTATTGAGATGAAGAACAATGTCATACCAACACTATCAAAGCCTACTCAATTTATTTTACGCATACACCATCAAAAATATGAGTTTTTTTTTGAAATAAACTAATAGAACCAATTTATTCATTTTAAGCATACACCATCATAGAATATGGAAAAATGCTAAGATGAAACTAATAAACTAGATATGCATATACCATCACATATATGGGAAAGGCTAGTCTAACTCAACTAACATAATCAACATTAACATCAAAATTAACATAGCATTAAATAAATCATCATATATATCATTATCATCTATGTCAATATCCTCATCACAATTACAAATAAATAAACATCTCATATATATATATATATATATATATATATATAGGATCAATAACATTTCCATTAATACATCATCATAATATCATCTGTCTCTCAAATTCTACATCTCACATCTTAAGCTCACATGCCAGTGTATATATAACAAATATAATTGAAATGAAAAAATTTGGCACTTAGGATCATTGAGGCTCTCCACATGGTCATGATGAAGTAGTGTCATCGCCACTCTTAGCCTGTCTATGTCTATGTGAGCTAGAAGCTATGGCATGTGACACAAATCTCTCCTACTCCCTGAACTCAAAATATCATTAAATCTATGGAAACTCTTTGATGGCCCTCTCATAGTAGGAAATCTCATCTAGGGTAGTAGTATATCTCACTAGAGATATAGTCTATGGAGGTCCCATAGAACTTGATGATGGCCCAACCTATACTAGTCCCTGTGGTGGTGGAGGAGGAGTAGCTTGACCTACTACTCTAAGGGTATCCCTCTCCACTATCACTACAGTTACCTGAATCTGTAACACTCTAACTTGGCCCTATAATACTGAAACCTAGCCCTACAACATCACCACCTACCCTTATAAGGCTAATACCTATGTATGTGTTGTATCTCTAGCCTACACTATTGCATCTCATGTCTGTATTAATACATCCCTCTCTGTCACCAACCCTTGTAAACCTTGCAGTGGCCTCCTAACATCTACCATGGGATGTAAACCTACCTACCAAGCTGTATATGTTAATGTGCATCTTGGATCTCCAACACCTAGCCCTACTAGTAACACCTTAAAATCTAGCCCATCTATCTCCTGGGGTAATGGTAGTGATGCTTCTATGTCATCCATCTTATATCAAGGGAAGGCAGGTAGAATATCCTATTGTAGACTGAACGACCTCCTGACCTGTGTCATGAGTACCATCTCCAACTCACCAACTCATCTCCCCCTAACCCATAGTAAGCCCTAAAAACCAACAACCTATTGTGTATATCCTCTAAAAATTAGGTATGTTAGGTAGGGTCTCCACAAAATATCTATATGGATCAAACACTCAATCATGCACCTATAATAGGCAATGTTGTGCACTATGTTGTCCACTCAAGTCTATACCATGCCCTCTCTCCACCATGTAAAACCAACCTTGAAGCTGGCTAGAATCATGGTAGGTAACCCCAATGGTCATGTCACCATGATGTGCTCATATTCCCAACAATGTATTAGATGGCTGACAAACAAATATATCATCATTGTAGATTGAAACCCTATAACTCTTTTTATAACTATGCTAAAAATATTAGACCCCATGTAAAAATATTTGACTACTCAAAAATATGTGTAAGCACACTTGTCAATGCAATCAAAAATTTACCACCATATGCATCTAGTAATGCATACACCATGATCCTAGTCATCATCAAGATGCTCAGTCGATGTTTCTCCTCATTGGCCATATACAGTGGCTCATAGGTGAAACTTGTAGAATGATAAGTCATCTTGCTAACATGATCACCATATAATGCCACCATATGGATATCATGCTCCTCTCTCAAGCATGTAAAGAGTTCCTCACCCTACAGTGGTAACTTTAAAATCTTATAGACAACCTCTTGGGTCACTATCAACTCTCCAGTCAATAGATGAAAGGTGTTGGTGGTGTGATCCCACTTCTTAATCAATGTTATCATAAGGCTCACATCTCAGGTGACTCGATAATATCATCACACTCTTCCTCAACCCATGGTTACCATGTGCTCCGACTCATCTGGAGTGACATCCCTCCTCATACACATCAAAATATTTAGTAGATGATCTCATAATGTTAGTTCCATCCTCACCTACATCCATACACACAACTCAAGTCACATACTTTTCAATATAACCTACCACCATCTTTTTCCCTTATCTTTGGGAGAACTACATTAGTTTGAGGCCCTAAATAGGGATATGTAGGTAGCATTCAATTGACACGAGGTCAACTGAGGTTAGTTTAGCCATATACCCACCTAACTAACTACCCTACTCTTTTTTCTCTACCTTAGGCTTTACTACCTCTCTCTTTCCACCTTAGGCCTACCTACCTATCACAACTCTAGGCCTCACAACCTATATTCTTGACCCTTGACACTATGCCCTATTTTTTTTAAGCCTTAGGCCTCTTAACCTATCTCTACCTACCTTTTTACCCATTTCCCCTAACACACCTTTGATCATACCTTAGATCTTTCTCCTAGGCTCTAGGAAAACTACATTGGCCTGAGGCCCTAAATTGGGCTATGTAGGTAGAACTTAGTCACCATAGGGTCTTCTAAGGCTAGCTTAGCCACTAAGGATCCAAACTAACCCTTTATCCTATTTTGATAGTTCATCACATTCATTGATGTCAGCTTTAATGTTGACATTGGTGCTTTGTAAGCATACATGTTGACCAACATCGATAGATACCTACCAACCATGATACTAGAACCCACCAATGTTAGGAACTAGTTTAGCACTAAGGTTGAATGACCAAAACCTAATACTATAATTTAAACCTAAAAATTGACCCCAAATTCCCCCCAACTTATCCTAAAACTACCCTACCCTATTTCCTACCCCTCTACTAACATTTTCTATACCCCCACCTCTAAATTAGCCTAAAAACTCCACATAACCAAATCAAGTTTCAAAACAACTAGTAGAGGATCTTACCTCATCTATCTATCTCCTCTAGAATAGCACAACTATCTTTTGTGGTGGTGTGCCTCCCACTGGGTCCCCTCCTTGCTCTACCATCTCAATCACTCTCACATCTCTATTTTTTTCTCCAATCACAAGTTGTAAATGAGTTTGGTTAGACACCAAACTCCCTTTTGTTAGGTTTGGTTGGCCACTGACATCAACATGCTTGACCTAATCCACCAACATCAGTGGTTATGCCTACTAACATCAAAAATGTTTCCCTAATGTGTTGATGTTAGTACTATTTATTACTAATATTGGCAATGTCATCGATGTTAGCACCATCACAATAATGTTTTACCCAAAAAAGTAACACTAACTTTTTTACTTTACCCATACTTTAGGGCAATTTAAATATCAATTATATCTCCCTAACCATAAAATGTGCCATTGGAGATCACTTAAATCTTCACCCATGACAACTTTTCTTGGAGATCATGAATATATCCTCACTCATTGACCCTTATACACCAACCTTGCATTACCTGTCTTGATCACTTATGTTATTTCACTATAGTCAGATATTATGCACATGCATGTATATTAGGTGTTTTGGATGGAAACCAAGATCATCCTATCGCCTTCAACCCTTTTTGTGTTTCCTAGGGGCACTTCCTACCTTAGATACTTGGGACACATCAACCATTAGAGCTATAACTTTGATTGTTTTGACCTATCAACTATCACTTACAAGATGTGTTTTGGTTATTTCTATCTAAGTCCTCCTCAACGTTGCCTATTCTTGAATTTTTTGACTATATATCATAGTAGTATATGGATAGTAATTGATACTCAATTCTCTACCACTCACTCAATTACCTTTTTATCAAATCAGTACCTGATTCTAGTTTTTCCTTTGTCAATTCTCATTTTGAGGGGGGATACCTCATCTAATACTTGAAGCATATAACTCCTATTTTTATCTTATAAACTTGTTAGTATAAATTAAAATACAAAAAGGGGCAAATTTAGACACCAAAATTACATCACACACACATGCGTAACTCCCCATGTTGAAACCCCTTTTAGCCCATTCTTTAATAATAACAATTAGCTTCCCTAACCCATGATTTTACCCCTTACACATTTAATTAATTTAAAATAATTAATTAAGTTAACTAAAAACCCATTTTTCCACCTTACCTAGCCACCTCACTCTAAGAATAATTCTCACCTAATGAGTCACCTCAAGACCTGGTCCCCTCATCCTAACTACCCAAGACTTATTCTCATTTCAAAACTAAATTCCTAATCAACTACATCCTAACTACCCAAGACTTATTCTCATTTCAAAACTAAATTCCTAATCAACTACATCCTTCTTAACCTCTTATTTTTACCATTTTGTAATAGGTGCCACACTTGGCATGAAGAGCAATTGAAAATATGCCAAAAATAGTAAGCTTGACCTATTATAGGGCTGTTAATATCAGTCAACCCATGGCTGACATTGGTGGAATCGTCGACATCAATGATATAAGCCAAACTCTAACCTGAAGTTTAGGCTGTAAAAGTCAATAAAATTGATTCTTACTTACATTTAATCTCGTGGCATTCAATTTTTGACATCTTAGCTTACTATCATCTTACATAAGTCAATCATGATAAATAACTAAGCTCTTGAGGACCAACAATACCCTTTTGTTCTCTTTGTTCAAGCCATCAATTTAGACTACCTGATAGGGACCACCAATTTGGCACTTATCATTTAGTGACCATTACAACTAAGTACATCACTTATTATATAGGTATTTTAAGTATTTACTTTGCTATCACTTCATATCTACTATTAATTGCTTTATACACTTTTGAATGAACCCCTGTGAGGGAGTTACAAAGTTTCCTTACTTGTTTCCCTGTGACCTGATCTACCCAAACCATACTCTCTCTCATAATTCTCCCCAACCTCCCAGACCTAATCAAAACCATTTCCCATACCTAAAAAAACTTTCTACAAGCTCCTAGGAAATTATTACCCCTATCGACCTCAGCATCCTTATCAACATTTGTCACCTTCACCACCAACCTTGGTAGTATAACTAATATTGGTCACTCCTTTATAGACATTGATGACTGTGGATTCCCTAACCTTTTCAAAACCTACATAAATAAATTCCAAAACATAAATAGAATATACCACCTATAGTCTATTACTCTTTGCTACATTCAAGTTGTTAATAATGGTAAGATTATCTCTCTTTCACTTTTTATTTACCTCTCTTTTAGTTATTTATTACTCTTTTATCTCTTAAAAGTGGACTGTCATCTCTAAGGAAGTTTCACACTTCCTAGAACAAGCACGTAGCTTGGAATCTCACTCATTTATCTACTAACAAATATCTTGTGGTGGTGCTTTCTTACTTGCAGGTAGTCCTCCCCAACCAAAGAGGAGTGATCACAACATCTAGATATAGTGCACAAACCAATTTGGGTTTATTTTAGTCACTTATCCCTATCATTCTTTTCTATTTTTCCTTTAGACTTGAAATAGACAAAAGTTAGCGAAACACATCCTTTAATGACAAGGGGCCCCACCTCCAACATCCTAATTATGGTTTACTTCAGAGGTAGCATATTATTTTGTAAATTCACATGCTATTTTGTTAGTTTGATTGCCTCTAGGTCAGCATGATTGTAAAAGACACGTGTAATATAGTTTGTTACAAAGATAACTATATTTATCTTTGTACACCTATATTTTTAGACTAACCAGTATATTACCTAGATCTTCTATAAAGGCATGTATTACCATTTGTAAGAATGAAGGAATTCAAGATATTTTGTACCACTTTTAAGCAATTAATATAAAAGATCAAGGAATTTTGTAGGAATTATTTGGGTTGATGTGTTTGAATTGTTAATTTTGTCAGTTGCTTGTCTAAGTTTGAATATGAATAGTTTTTAGAAATTCTAAGTTAGATCATTAATGATAGATTTGCTAACTTGTGAAATGCTAGGTTAGTTGAATGAGATTGAGTTTACTTTGTTTTATTTTCTCTACAACAAAGATGTACATTAGTTATCTAGATGTGGTGTAGAAATTTAAAAGTAAATCTAATTTTTACTTGTATTATCATCATATCTTGAGAATCGGGCCGGGTTTGTAGTGAAACATGAGCTTAGGATACTTTACATTGTATGTTAGTTAATATCATGCTTGGTAATTCTTGAAACTTTATCAATATGTTCATAATCAAGGATCAACAATCACCATTTCTTTCTTACTCTACCCTTTCCTTTTGCTCTTTCTTTAAACAATTCACTTTAGTTTAAAACATTGTTCATAACCATATAGTTTAGTCAATTGTTTAGATCTAGACTAATTTATCAAAATTAGCATCAAGATTCATAAAATAAGGCCCCAAGATGGCTCCCAACCATCAAACTTTATAAATATTGTGGAACCGTCTACGTTGCTTTTCTTCTATTTCACCATAGGCATCTTAATTGCCAAATACTTACAACACATGTCCTGAATCCTTTAGATCCTAAAATGAGAAGTGTTATTTAAATAATAAGAGCACTTGTTGTACATTTAGAATCATCAACAAATATTAGGCCAAGATCTATAATAAAAACCATTTAACATATAAAAGAAGACAAAATAGAAACTTTGTGTTGTTTAATCTTTCGATTTCATTTCCATATGCATTCATTTATTTACCAACCATGTGATTAAACACCCTAATTTATTCAAGCAACCACAAGTACTATCTCTTTTATTTCTCTTTCACACAAAGGGTCTTCATGATGATTATAGTCCTTGTTCACATGGTCACCTTGAGTCTTTTGATCTTTCTTATGTCTTTTTCTCACTATTTTGACACCCCCAATAGTCATAGGTCACATTTTTCTAATCCCAGGGGCCCCTATCCTATCATAATTAATTTTTGATCTATTATGATCCCTTAGACATTAATATCATTTTGAGTATAGTATTTCCACATGGTGCTACTATCCACTTTTTCCTTTACTATTTTATGGGCCCTTTCACCCATGTTTGAGTCTTGACCTCTCTTTGAACCTTATGTTTTTTCAATATTTTTCATGACATGCTAGCCAATGAATAAGTTATTATATTCATAACAAATATCCTCCTATATAAATAAAATAAAAAGGCATTTTAAAATGGAGCACTTACTATTTTGGCACTTTTTACATAAAATAAATCAATAATACAACTAAAATACTCTATGTACTACTCAAAATTCATATCTAGACATTTTCATGCTTGATCAAATAAGGTCCTAACAAAAATTCATTCTATCATATCATGAAATTTGATGGTGCACATTCCCTAAGGAAGAACTACATGAGATTTGAGACCCCTATTATTGGGGTTAATGAAGGTAGTAGTCAAGACAACACGGGTTCTACTCTATGTGATTATAACATTCCATAACCCATTTTTTCCTTTCATTTTTCATTTGATTATTTCATTGTTTCATATGTGTAGGTATTCATTAGTTTTTTGGAGAATAATCATCCCAATAGTGACACAGATGAGCCCCCATGCGATAGTAAATCACCTACTAGACCCTTAGGAACTTATGTAGCTTCTCTAAAAGTTGTATACAATCACTATATGAGGGACACTAGTACCAAGTTTGGACATTAGTACCACATGGGACTACTGTCCTAAGGGGGTCACTAGTATACTAAGCCAGATCTCAAAAAAGAGTCTACAAACAGAAGATTCTTCTTTATCCACTCAGTCATCTTTAGTATTCATATCCACAAGAAACTTTTTGTATATCTAGATAATTCTATCTTCTCTGTATATTTATTATTTTTGGAAAGATACATAGAATCAATAAATTCCAATTTTATTCTAGATATACTATAAACCCATCCCTTTAATTGAAATTAGGATTTATATAGTAAAACCCTAAATGGTTAAATTTTTTGGTGAAATGGTCTTACTTCAAACATAGCTTCAAAAACCCTAACTTTTCTTAGGTTTTATCTTCTAAAAATTGCACATTAAATTAGAGCTATAAAATTTGGTTTTCTAATTTTTTGGACTAACCTAGCTAATTTAATTCATTAAATACCAGGGTTTTATTTATTTAGTTAAATTTAAATACTCGCAACACAACCCTCATTTGAAACCCTATATCTACATACTAGGTCCCTATACATAAAAACATTAGCAACTAGGGTTCCCAAAATAACCCTATTTTCTATTACAATATTTGTTCAACAAATTTGCACATTCCACACATACTTATGTTAGATTATATTATACCTCTTATGTGTTTATTATTCATTCTTTACATTATCTTATTTAGTAAGATTAAAATGGCATCAATAGAGTCTTATACCCCTCATCCACTTGATCCAATCTTGAATTTTTCTCATGACTATAACAATGATTGGATTAATTTTCAAGATTATACATTAGAACATGACAATGATTTAATTTATAATGATGATGATGACTATTGCTACAATGATGGATATAATGATTATTATGCCCATGATAATATAATTTAACATGAGGATATATTATATAAATCATATTCTCTTATTCCCAAAACTCAAATTAACAACATAATGCCGAAATAACCTCTTGTTGGTAGTGTTTTATAACAATCTGATCCTAGTATTGAAACTACTTTTGTGACTTTATTATTCAAAATAAATCAATATAGGTGGACTACATGAAAATCAATTTTACATTCTTCAAATAAAGTGGATCAAAATAATGCATCTTGTTTACCCTCCTCAATTCCATTTAGAAATGCAAATACAAAAGATGTTACACCTTTTAACAATACACAAACTAAGGTAGATAAAATTCCTTTATCACTTTCATTCACACTTCAAGTTCAATACAATGATTATTTGCCATAAATAGTTAATGCAAATATTTCTAACTCTTCCCCTATATTTCATAATGTACAAAAAGAAAACATGCTTGTTACTCCTTCTTTCTTTGATCCTCAAATAGAAAATTATAATCATGATTGAATTTCAAAAATGACTAGTGGAAAAATACCTTACACTACACTTACACAAGATGATATATTGCATAGTAGTCAAAAGTTAAAATATTCTCATTCTTCTTCTCGTAATGAGAATGTGAATGATACTTCTTCTACTCTTACCTCTATAAATGAATTGAATTATGATTTTGAGGAATAATGGGATAATGATGATTATTGTGATTATGATGAGGATGACATAGAATATATAACTTATACTTCTTATCTTACTTCACATATTTCTCTTATTCAACCAAACATTATATCACATGTAAAAATAACACACACACAGACACAGACACACACACACACACACACACACACACACACACACACACACACACACACACACACACACACACACACACACACACACACACACACACACACACACACACACACACACACACACACACACACACACACACACACACACACACACTTATTCTTATGGGCATAATTTTCATTCACTAGAAAATAAAGTACCTTATGTTCAAACTAACAATACCAAAGATACCAATGAATTCCCCTCAACCCACCTTACTTCAATAGAACCTAGTTCTCAAACAAACCCAAATGAGGGTGATAGATTATTTACCTCTAACTAAGTCCTAGCAATAACATCTCCAAAAGTTATTGAGAGCACACCAACCCTTCCTAAACAATATTTCCAATTTTATATACCAATGGATAAAATAAATAATAAAATTCAATCATTAAATGAACCCCTAGATAATGATAATATACTTTCACAAGTGTTAATTTATTTAATGCATGTTTTGAGTACTTTGAAAAACCAATTACATCATATCTCTTTTGATAATGAGGCATATAATTCTCAAGTTGATGCCAATGTCATCCATCATAATCCTATTCCATGTAGAATTACAACTATGAGGTTTCCACATAACATTCAAATACCAGTGTTACCTATCTTTGATGGATAAGGAGATCCATATTTACATATTTAGGCTTATGAGAAATCCATGGCTCATGTTACAAACAAGTTAATCCTACTACAAGTGTTTCTAAATTCATTAAAGGACACAACACTAGACTAGTTCCACCATACACTCCCTAGTGTATCTTTACATACATATGGAGAGTTAGAGGTAGTCTTCATTAGTAATTATATATAGAATAAGGGACCTCTAGTCACATATGAGGTTACCTTTACTAAATCAGGGCTAGGTAGAGCCTACTTCAAAGTACATTCTATAGTTTAAAGTTTGTTTGAATCAATTAATTTATCAACCAACAGATTTAGAAGTACAATACATCTTTGTTATAATTTTATTTTCTCCTCTCAAGGATAGATTGCTATATCAAACATCTAAATCATTCAAACATCTATTCAATGTAGTTATCTCATTAGAGGCACAATTAGGATTAATTATTACGTAGTTAGATGCAAATTTGGCCTTAGATCCTTCAAAACTTTAGTTGTAAAATTTGGTACAAGATCCTACTACACTTCCAACTTAGAAAATAGTGTAAGTCAAACAATCAATAAAAATACTCAATAAATGAAAAGATCCACTCTCTAAAGCACAACCTATAATGAGTATCACATATGATATATGTAGATTACTTATACAATTTTCTGATAAGGTTGGGCCTCATGACATTTTTATTACACTACTAGATAAGGGTATGATTACACTTCCTTAAACTACTCATCATACACCTCACAAACATAGGTACCACATAAGCATTATTATCATTTTCACTAGATTAGTGGGTATTTAGATGGTCATTGCTATGCAATCAAAGCTTGCATCATTTATTATGTTAACATAGGCATCATAGAGTTAACATAGGGGCCATCAGGCCCTCATTCATCATACTCCCTTATATAACACTCCTATATGATAGAGTTATCCCAAGGTTTTAATTTTAAGTAACCATTTGTTACTCATCATATAAGCCTTGTGACTTCTAGGATGGCTATTTGTCAACAATCTCCTATATCATAACCTCAAAAATAATGGAAACTAGTTTGTAGAGCTCAAAATGCACCTCTAGTGTGTACACTGATTAAGATATTTGGGAACAAATACAAACTCAAAGGAATAATTTTAGAATAGACACCAATCAAAATATTTGGAAACAATTATAGAGCTTAGAATACACCTCTTATGCATCAACATACTAATATATTTGGGAATAAATATCAACTCAAGGCTACAATTTTAGCTCAATAATCGATAAAGATTTATGGAAATTAATATATAGATTAGAATCTAGTTTAAATTCAAACATATATTAAGATATTTACATGAAATTAGGCAACCAAGAATGCAATTTTAAATTAATAACCAATCAAGTTTTTTACATCAAATTCTACATAGTTGTCCACTAGTAGTGCATCACAAGTAGCTCCACATTCACAGGCTATGTCTACACAACACAACATGAACAATATGGTCATTAGTTCTCCATGACATCAACATTTAGATAGGGAATTTTTACATCATAGGGTATACACATAGACATATTATGAGATATAAATAATTAATCACTAAACATAATATACCAATACAAAAACTTAAATTTCTTGCACATCTGCCTAAGACAATCATAACACATATACACATCAATTAACATTACTATAATGGAAACAAAATTTCAAACATCAAACATTTCAAATAAATAAATAAAATTAAACACAACAAATTACACAATCTAACTAGATCTAGATACCAATAAATAATTCAAATTAGATAACAACCATCTCCATACATATAACTCATAACATCATTTCAAATATAAATGTGATGCATCACTTAATGATGTAAACACAACTACTGGGACCAGCTCCCTCAATCTCACTCTTAGACACATCATCACTAGAAATAGATGCCCCATTGTCTCCATGAGACCTTGATCTATGGCTATGCCTACTCTCTCTATCATGGTACATATCTAACTTAGCCTTGCACTCAACACACTCTTGCTATATATATCATCTACTATAAAACTACTCACCTCACCAAGAGCATTAGGAGGGGGAATGGTTTGCCTCTACATCTCTACATGGAACTCATCTCTATCTGATACTACTTACCTATATATTATAGTCGCTATCACTTTACTATCAACCAAATGAGCATGTACTCCAACTACATCGGTGGCTTGATATGTCACGTCAAGTCATAAATTGATAACTTAATGGTAACCTCTTAATAGTCATTATCTCCTACACCTACAAGTTTCTAAAAAATTAATAAGAATCTTATTAACTCAAAACACATGACTAAACATTACATAAAACATACAAATAAACTATCTAATTTACCATCCATAGCCCTTAGAGGATCTACATCCATTACCTCCTCTATGACCATACCATATCTTATGAATATAGGTACCCACATATGCTCACTTCACCTAGCCAATTATGACTTGGCCACTCCAACATAATCCACATTTGGAATCTCAATCTCTAGATCCTACTCTATCACTACCATAGGAACTAGCTCAATAACTGATGTCTTAGGCCTACTTCCTAACCTCATAGGATCTCGATAACTCCTCAACCACAACAATAATATTTGGGACACATATTGTATAATACTAAACTAGAGGGTAACCCTATCATACTAAAACCACTTATACACATTATCCCACTGATCATGTATCCAATAGCTCACTTGATTCAACTTCAATTAAATTTTATCCTCGTCCCATCCTTGATAGCCCCTATAGGGTCTCCAGGTAATGTCCTCTACTCTTAGATTATCTAGTAAAAAATGATAGTAGGTAGTAATCCTCCTTAGATCATGCCCTATCCTAGTCCATCTAGCTATAAATAATTATGGGTGAGACCATTCATCATGTGGATGTGCCACTACAATGGTCACTATTATGTGCTCGTATGTCCAATAATGCAATAATGTTGATGCACCAATACATCCACCACTTATATCCTAAGTAAAATGGTATTGGTCCCTGTATAGATGAGATAACATAGTCTAACCCCAAGAATATAATATGTTGTTATGCTCAATGTCATACACTATATAATGGATCTTGTATGAAATGGAGACACCACTCTTATCTATGACAATAACACCACCAAAAACTTTTGTAACCATGGAATATCAACCATAGTAATCAACATCAATAATATGTCACTCTGACTACCTATGCAATGAGTACCCACCATCATAGTATAAAAGTAACTAGATGCTTTATGTATAGCCCACACACTAGTTGCTCATAAATTGATAACCATAAGGTCATATATACATCCTCAAATGTCATGATCATCTCACTCATGGGTAGCTAGAATGTACACGTATTTACATTGTATATCATGCATACTGAAGTGATCATATGTTTGTCCTAGAGTATATGATCTAGGAGATCCACATGTTGAAACCCTACTCTATCAAGCTCATCTATCTATTCTTAAGATAAGAGAAAACCTTGGATAGTCTCCATAATTTGACCATCATGAAACTCCCTCATAGGAGCATAAACCTACAAAAAATTCAACCAAATATGCCATCAGTGAAACAAAAACTAATAATATCAAACAAGAATAGAATTTAGAAACTAATAATCAATTTGAAGTACCATATTTGTGGCTTATAGGACAATAATGATGCCTAGAGGATAGTGGCACTAGATAGTAGTGCCACACTCTAGATAGTAGTGCCAGAAACTGGACACTAGTGCCCAGATTAGGATAATAGTGTTACTTTTTACATAACTAGCCAAAAATAGCCTTACTCTAGTAAAATAAATAACACAAAAAACTAAGATGATGAAAAATAGGAAAATTTAGGGTTTATTACTAGGTGAACCTCTTTCCTAGCCTAAATAAGTGCTTCAACCCCCTCATAGTGTGAGAACCTAGTATCCCATCTCCTTGGCATGTTTTTATCTCTTAGAATCAAACTTATTTTCACTAAAATGATGTGAATGAATTGATAATGATTAAAAAAGGCATATTTAATTCATCACTTACTTAGTGCCACCCTATTAAGGTTTCCCCTATGTGTCAATTTTGCTAATCAATACAATTATCTTGTTATTGCCATATCTCAAAAATTGTAGCTCTGATTCATGAACCATTTCTTGTACATAGGACTTGATACTATTATACCATGCCCCATATTGGTAAAGCCAATCCTCTCATTATTTATAAACCTAAAAAATGATAAAAATAATTACATTATTTTACCTTTACAATAGATGAAGTACCTATACAACTACACACTAAATTATCAAAATTTGGCATAATAAATACATTATTCAAACCTAATATAACATCAAAATTATCAAGTAAATACCATCAAAATTAATCTTTACCACTTTTGGTCACATATAATCCTCACTGTGTCAACTCCCTTACCAAAATAGGGGTCAAATATTCATAGATTGCTTCAGAGATACATAGTTACATTTAGATTTTTTAGACATATGGTTATCAAGAGTTATAGATTTTTTAGACATATAGTCTTCATAGGTTTACAAAGACATTTAGCTACGTAAATTATTCAGATATACAAACATAAAAGTTTACACAAGCATTTAGTTGCATAGTTTATTCAAAGATAAAGACACACAAGTCTTCATAGATTTACATAGACATTTAGTTGCACAACTTATTCAAATATATAAAAATAAAGGTTTACATAGGTTTACATATGTATTCAATTACATAGATTATTCAGAGATACAAATTTCATATGTCTACATAGATTTACATAGGCATCCAAATTTACATATATATAGATAGACAAGTCTACACATGCTTACATAGGCATTTAGCTGTATAACTTATTTAGAGATATAGATGCACAGGGTCACATAGTCATTCAAAATTACACATTTTTAGATATATAGACACACATTTATACACATGTATACACTTAACATAGATATACAACATAAACATAGGTATATTAGTTTATTTAGATAAATAACTACATCCCTCAAATATTATGATTATGAAGCATGATGCATAGTACATGTTCTTGGTTCCCATTTTTAGATTTATCAGATTAACTAGTGTTGTCACCAATATTGTCAACAAGTTTTCACTATTTTAGATCACAAGGTAGTTTGTAGTGGTTGATCCATAGAATAATACCAAACTTAGTTTACATTACTTAGATTTAGAGTGGGGGGAAAGTGAGCCTTATTTCTTCACACCTTTAGTTCACATTACTCATATTCAGAGTGGGGGTAAGTGAGCCTTGTTTCTCCACACTTATATTCACATTACTCAAATTTAGAGTGGAGGCATGTAAGCCTTGTTTCCCCACATTTTTAGCTTACATTACTTAGATTCAAAGTGGGGGAAAGTGAGCCTTATTTCTCCACATGTTCAACTTACACACTCAGTTTTAGTATAGAGGAATTTAAAACATATGCTTCCTTTCATATATCTCACTCCGGTTCTCATCCAATTCTTTGGCCAAGAAGTGTAAAAATACGTATTACATTCACACAAGTAAAGGTACACATTTCTATTTTATTTTAGTCTAGGACATCCATTTCATTACATTACTAGAATAAAAAGAAGTAAATGTGAACACCCTAATTCGGTTAATAAACCATAAGTACTATGTATTTTATTTCTCTTTCACACATTAGGTCTTAATGATGATTATAGTCCTTATTCACATGGTCATTTTGAGTCTTTTTCTCAATATTTTTACACCCCTAATAGTCACATGCCATCTTTTCTCAGTCCTAGGGGCCCCTAGCCTATCATACCTAATTTTTTATTTATTCTAATCCCTTGTGCATTAGTGTCATTTTGAGGATAGTATCACCACATGGTGCTACTATCCACTTTTGCCTTTAGTGTTTAATGGGCCCTTTCACCCCTGTTTGAGTCTTGACCCCTACAGGACCCTTTTCTTATGTTTTTTATATCTTTTTCATGACATGTCAACCAACGAATAAGGTATTATATTCATAATAAAGATACTCCTATATAAATAGCCTGACAAATCATTTTACAAGGGAACACTTACTATTTTGGCATTTATTACATAAAATTAACTAATAGTACAACTCATATACTCTGCATACTACTCATCATTCACACCTAGACATTTGTATGCTTGATAAAAGAAGGGCATAGGTAAAATTCATCCTATCATATAGTGAAACTTGATGGTGTGCATTCCCTAAGGGAGAACTACATATAATCTAAGACCTATGTCATTAGGGTTAATGCAGGTAGTGGTTAGGATAACAGGGGTTATAATTCATGTAATTGTAAAATCCTACAACCCATTTTCTATTTTTGTATTTTATTATTTCATTATTTTGTGTGTGTAAATATTGATTAGCATTTTAGAGAAGAATCAGATCAAACAATAACAAAAATGAGCCCCTGCATGATTGTAAATCACCTTTAAGACCCTCAAGAACTCTCATAGCTTCTTTGAAAGTTGTAGATAGTCACTACATGAGGGACACTAGTGCTAGGTTTAGATGTTAGACATGTTTATACTAGCTTAAGGGGTAATATTGTCCTAAGCCAGATCTCAAAAATAGTCTACAGATGAAATATTCCTCTATATCTGCTCAGTTATCTCTAGTATTTAGATTTATGAAAAACTTTATGTATATCTAGATAAGTTTATCTTCTCCCTATATTTACTATTTTAAAAATATACATAGAATCAATAAATTCAAATTGTATTCCATATATATTATAAACCCAACCCTTTAACTAAACTTAGGATGTACATAGTAAAACCCTAAATTATTAAAACATGATGTACAAAAATTTAAAAAAATAATAATGGTTTCATAGACCTTATTAAGTGAAATGTATTTGGAACAACATGCTACACTAAGTACTCAATTCAAAATAAAGGGATATAGTTCTCTTCCATAATAAATATAAATTTTGTAATTTGGTGAATTAGAGTGGGAGGGGATGGGGGATATTTTAATAAATATTTATAATAAGAGGCATTTACTCAATATTTTTCATTGTTTTTTTCTAGTTTTAGTTCTATATAATAGGTATATCCATAGCTATACCCCAAAAATATTAGGAATTTAAGTAAAACATTTTTATCTTTATCAGTATCTAAAAGTAAAGACATTTTTGAGGATTTAGTACTAGATAAATTTATGAATAATACAATAAGAATATGAAACCAATAACATAAATAAAATTGAGTGGTTTTATAGTCTTGAAATTTTCTTAAGGATTTGAATATTATAATGATAAGTGAGCCCTTATCATCTAGTGGCCCAAGACATCTCTCTTTTAAGGAAGAAATGGGGATTTGATTTACCCTAGGTGTATTATACTAGGAAGTAAATTCATTATAATATCACTAGGTATCCTAATGGATTTACATTTATTATTCTTGGGTTGATTCTTGAGTGGATAATGAGATATAATATAAATCCATTATCAACATTCTTATTCTAGTTCAAATCTAGCTAAACCCAATACTAGCTTGATTGATAGATTGATATTCATAATTAATCATTTTAATGCCTGATATATAAAAAATCAAAATGAATGGATAATATCAGTAGATTTGAGAGAGAGAGGTTGTAAATTATTAATTCATATTGATTATTAGGTTAAATTTACCTAGTTTATATTATAACTCAATCAGTTATATTACCACCCTATCAATATGGAAGTTATGGGTTCAATCCCCATCACTCTTAGTCCACTAAATTGATCCATTATTCACTCAATCCCCACCCCATTAAAAGAGAAAAAAAAGTTTAAATATTATCTATACTAGCCCAAATCATCATGATATCATCTATTTTAATTCTTTTAACTAGTTGGGGAAGATTTTAAATATTAATAAAACTAGATAGTTGGATTTTCCATCTCTAGGGGAAAATATTATCATCTCCTATTTTAAAAAAATGTAATTCTCCTTTGAGATCTTCTACTCTCACATATTTTTATAGTTTTGATATCTTAAATGTAGGGTAAGTATTTTACTAGAAAGTGAGATTGAAAATCATTCCATTATGAATATTTTCCTTTATTTAGATGTCACACCTTTAAATTTTCATAGGGTCCTCCTAGAATTACTTATAGGGCTTCACAATGATTTTTACGGATTCTTTCATGTCCTCAATTCAAAGAAAATAAAGAGATAATGAAGTTTCCTATTTTATCCATTGGATTATTGAATCTAATTCATATTAATAGTCGTAATGATCAATTTTGCAAATATCCCATTGGATTCCAAAAGCTCAGAGCATAGGTCTTGATAAAATCCAATCTATTTCTTCTTCTCTACCAATTATGAATACTCCCTCAACTCATTTAAAAAAGATAGGATTGTATGTGATAATCCTTTCATATCCAATAAATTTTGGGAAGAAGTAATATAAAAAATATAATCGTTTGTCTATCCAATCATAGGGTGAATCCATAACCACTCCTCAAATAAGGAAATAATTATGCATCATTTGCATGTTCATGGCAACTTCAAATAGACTGTATATCATTTACCTACCTTAAAAAATATAAAAAATGTTTATAGACACCAATATAATTCAGAAATAGTGTAATAAATAAAAAATTATAAGCTATGTGACTCCACTCTAGCATAATCACTCTAATATAGCTAGCCTTTTTAGGTACCTGAATATTTTTCAATCTTTCTAGTGAATTAATTTTTATTATCTATGTGAACATAATATATAAATAGTCCCATCATGTTACATAGGGTATATATTATGTAATTTTTTGGTTCTCAACAATTTTTCCATCCCTCTATGTAAATAATCTAATATATATTAATAGTCAATAACATCTTCACCATATAGAGTAACAATAAGTCAAACAACACCATTTAGTGATGGATGATGAGGACCTATACTCACCATCATGGGTCCTTTCTCCTTTGTAACCATAATCATAATTATTATTTGGTGTTTTAATAAATGAATTAGAAGAAAATAATGACTTATTAGGATCCAAAATTTAATAAATCATAATTAAATATGAAAACTTTATTCCAACTTAATGTAGAAATAAAAATAAAATTGACCAATTAAATTATCATAACAAATTATCTCTCTTGAATAGAAAAATTACAAGTAGCTTATGTTTACCCAAAATTATCCACAAACCTCTTTGATAAGACTTCTGCATTCCCTATCCTAATTTCCCATACATATCGACCCAACTCCTTAAACTTTGAACTAGTCAGGTTAGGTTTGTTTGGGCTAGGTTTGAACAATCCCATTCCTCTAAGGGGAGGGAGAAACCCCTCCCTATAATTTTATATTTGTTTGGGTTGGTTCATATTGTCACAATCCTAGATAGTATAGGGATATGTGTGGCTAATCTATGGCCTGCATCACACTTTATCTTATCTTGTCACATTTCTTTGTGTTCTCATATTGTTAGTAAGGTTAGCCTATAGAGTAATCATAGCCTAAGTAGGGAACACATAGGAGGTATTAAAAACTAATTGAGTTTAATAATATGAATTTTATTCTTATTTAATGGTTGTGTAGTTTTCCCCCTCAAAGTAGATTAATATTGTTTATCAAGTATTTTGCTCTAATATCAATTATTACTGTGAATCTCATCTATCTTTTCATTATTATGGTATATTATTATTAACTTAATCATGATATATAAATTTAAATCCATTTTTTATAGTTAAATTGATTTAAATAATTTATTAATTTAAAATTGGTAAAATATATTTGATTTGGGAAAATTTATGTGACATAATTTTTATTTTTTAAATCTAGTATAGTATTAGTTTTGTGAGCTAAAGGATCGAAAAAACATAACTTGTGATTTGGGAATAAATATTTTTTCTAATTAGCATAATATTTATTGAGATTTAATTTAGAAAAAAGGATTTTGGAAAAAAAATTATACCTTTTTAAAAATTCACAATCATTGGATTCATCTTGGTGAGATGATCGCATGGTATAAGCCTTTGGTACACTTTTTTCTAACCTTAAAATCCACCACCCTAAATTTTTGAACCCTATATTTTGTGAATGGATAGTTAGTGCAATTGAGGCCTTTGAAAATGGAAATCCCATATAGGAAATATTCCTAAAAAGGAGGACATATAGTCTAAAACTTCTTATTCAAGTGCTTTTAGGTTAGTTACCCAACTCCAAGTAAATATGCAAATCATGGTGAAAAACAAAGATCTATATGTGGTCAAATGGGACATGGATGTAATAAAGTTAGATTTGAGAAACATTAGTGGAACATTAAAAACTCATTTATCTCATATTATGTAAATGTCAAAATATAATAATTCTTTCCCTGACCACATAGATATTCCCAGATAGAACAATCAAGGCTCAAATACAAGGTCAAGCAAATTGATACCAAAATTACAAGTGTGAAAGTTTGATGGAAAGGATTTGATCGCTTAGATCAATAAAATGGAAAATTTATTTGATTTAGATAAAATTCCATGTGTAAAGAAGTTGGCTATGGCATCTTTTTATTTATAACTAGAACAACTCATTTGGTATAGATGGTTGCGTGCTCAAAATACAAATAATCAACTCGTTAGCAAGACTAAGATAAATAGGGATTGCCATATTTATATTGAATAATTATATAACCTATATTTGTGCATAAATGACATTACATAAGACAACCTAAATGATATATTATTGTGTAGTCTTGGGAATATCATCGAAATTCATTTTTTCATGTTTAGTCCAAGTTCAATACTAGAGTCCATGTTCATTACATGGAAGGTAGGGGAAAGAGATTTGGTCATACAATGAGTTTTCACTAATAGTAGATATGGAATTATTATATCATAAACATTCCCTTAGACTACCATATTTAATACTCAACAAAGTGGATAAAAAATAAAAAGGGTTATGTTTCAATTGTGATATAAAATATAACCAAAGACATAAATATGCTAAGAAGAAATTATTCTACATTGAAGGGGCAAATGAATATGAAGAGGATGATGAAGTATTAGGTGAGGGAAAGGAGGATCTAGAGGATTAATTTGAAAATTCTTAAGAAATTATCTCATGCCATGCACTTTCAGGTACTATCACTCCAAAAAAGCTCAAGGTTGTGTGTTTATTCAAAAAATGAAAGGTTACAATACTACTTGACTTAAGGAGTTCACATGAATTCACCAATAATAATTTGGTGGCACACTTGAATTTTTTATTTATCCAGATCCTTATAATCTTAGGTCATGATTATATATGGTGGAACAATATTTTTTCAAGAAAATTTTATAGAATCAAAATTGACATCGAAGGTTATTGGTTGGACTCTCTTTTGTTTACTATTCCCATGGGTATAACTAACAAAGTTTTGGGAGTTAAATGACTCACAACCTTAGGAAATATAGAAATGAGTTTCTAGTATTTTTTCATGTGTTTAAATTTTGAAGGAAATACATTTGAACTATGTGGATTGTGTTCAAAGTTTACACAACTAGTTAGTTCTAATCAAATGTAAAAGATTTTCAAAAAAGGGGTAGATGGGTATGTAGAATAATTATATTACTTAGAATTTCAACCAATAAATATGTCTACACATCTTGATATATAGAAGATGATTAATAAATAATGTTACTTTTGGAGTAATCCCAAAATTATTTGAACCATAAAGGAAACATTATCATGTCATTTGATTTCTATGAGGGAGTAAACCACCAAACATTAGACCATATAGGTACCCATATGTCGAGAAGATTGAGATTGAAAATATGGTATAGGAAATATTGGAGACTACTATTATCAAGCATATCCATCCCTTATTGTAATGGTATGTAATAATGATGATACATAGAGAATGTGCCCATATTATAGAGAACTCAACAAGTACACCATCAAAAATAAGTTCCATATTCTAGTAATTAATGAATTACATGGTTCCATCTACTTTACCAAAATAGATATCATTTAATTTTACCATTAAATTTGAATCAAATATGGGGATATACATAAGATAGCTTTTACAAATCATGAAGGCCATTATGAGTATTTTAAAATGCCTTTTTGTCTCCTTAATGCACCATCTACCTTCCAAGTTTTGATGATCATTGTATTTAGGCATTTCATTTAGAAAATTATCTTTTTATTTTATTATCACACACACACACACACACACACACACACACACACACACACACACACACACACACACACACACACACACACACACACACACACACACACACACACACACACACACACACATAAATGCATAGGAGGAACATTTACAACATGTGACTCAAATATTGATAATTTTGGAACAATATTAGATTTATTCCAATATTATAAGTCTAATTTTGTAGTAAATGAGGTGGATGACTTAGGTCATATTGTGTGGCATGAAATTGTGAAAGTAGAACCTCACAAGATCAAGGCCATAATATAATGAAAAGTTCCAAATACCTTTAATAACCTTAAAGGTATTTTAGGGATAAAAGATTAATATTATTGATTTGTGAAAAATTATGGAAGCATATTAGAACCATTCATAAATTTATTGAGAATGACTCCATCTATTGGAATGGTTGTGCTACCAATGAATTTGAGAAACTGAAGGAGGCCATGTGCTCAACTCTAGTTTTTTATACACCATATTTTTCAAATATCTTCATTGTTTAATGTGATGCATAAATATATGGAATGGGGTAATTAATGATTTAATAAGGGTGGACCCTTTATTTTTAGAGCCATTAGCTCAAGTGTAATAATTTTATAAAAATTGTTTGTGAGAAGAAGATGATGGTTATTATTCATGCAATCAAACAATGGAGACCTTCTATCATGGGTAAACATTTTAAGGTGAAAATAGATCATTAAAGTATAAAATACTTCTTGGAAATAGAGGTTATCATTTGGATAATAGTGAAAATGGGTGACCAAATGTTGGTTATAAATTTTAAATCATATATAAGAAAATAAATGATAATTTATTTGTATATGAATTATCTAGAAGGGATGAATCCACAAAGACATTGTTATGCATAATTTTCATATGGTAGGCAATTTGGATGGATGAGTAAATACCATAATGGGAAAATGATAGTTAAACATAGGTTCTAATTTAAAATTTCTAGTAAGATTATAGTGACTTAGACAAATTTGAGTGGAAATGGAATGCCTTATAGTATAAAGAGGTTGTACATGTGCAATATTTATGACCTCAAACACAAGATCTTTAAAAATATCCATACATATCCATTATAGAGGCATTCAATATTTTCAAAAAACTATCATAGAATCAAGCGTGATTTATTTTTTGAAAGAGTTAATGGGGATATCCAAAAAATTATGATAGAATGCATGATGTGTCATAAAACTAAGGGTGAGACAATTAAAACCTTAGGTTTTTGAAAACCTTATTTATGCTTAGATAAAGGTAAGAGGAGGTTTTCATGGATTTAATATAGGTTTGACGGGGTTATAGGGTAAAAATGTTATCATGGTAATCAAGGATATATTCATAAAATATAACCATTTTTTCACCTTGTCTCAACCATTTGTATCTATTAGAGTAGCAAATGATTTTCAAATATAGTTGAAAAACTACATGGTATCCCTAAGATAATAGTAAGTGATATTGATCTTATCTTTACTAATAATTTTTGGAATAATCTATTATCTTATCTAGGTAATTATTTGAATCATATCTCATCATATCATGCATAGTTTTATGGGAAAATAGAGGTGGTCAAAAAAACTCTATAGTGTTATCTATGTTCTTTTGCATCAAATAAATAGGAAAGATGGTTCATTGGCTACCACTAGTAGAATGGTTGTATAACACTTCTTTCCATACATCATATAAAATTTATCCATTTTTTACACTATATGGGTATCAACCCCCACCTATCACCTCATATTTTAGGTACACCAAAGGTTTTGATCTATTTACGAAAACCTTCAACACCAACAAAAGATAATAGCTATATAGAGAGAATTTAGTAATGACATAGAACCAAATGAACTAGCAAGTAGATCAACATAATAGAAATAGGAATTTTGAAATGGTATATTCAGTCCTTTTTTCACCTACATCCATAAAACAAAATTTTATTTAATTAATAAAATATAACAAAATTTATCCTCAGTATTATATCCTGTATAAAATCAATAGTTTCACATACAAGATGGAACTACCTCAATCTACATGTATACATCCATTATTTCATGTTTTTTGATTATATAAGGTAATTAGATAGAAAGTATCTACCTAAACTAAGTTTCAAAATCTATATGAGGAAAGCATATTCATTTTGGAACTTGAGGAGATCCTTTAGACACACACTAAAAGGTTGTGAACAATAGATATTAAGGATTATTTTATCAAGTGGAAGACAATAAAAAGTGGGGATATAATATGGTAGGATAAAGTGTTCTTGAAGTATCATCTAGATTTATTCAATGTTGAAGGTAACATTTTTTTGATTGGGAGGGAAATACTATGCCCTTAACTTATATTGTGTATAGGGATATGTGTGGCTAATATATGGTCTACATCATCTTTTATCTTATCCTTTAAATCTCTCTATATTTTCATATTATCAGTATGTTTGGCCTATGGAATAACCATAGACAAATTATGGTATATATAGGAGGTAGTGATCATCACTTGAGGATAATATTATGAATTTTATTCATATTTCATGGTTTTGTAGGTTCTCCCTTTGAAGTGGCTCAATATTATTTATGATGTATTTTGATATGTTATATACTATTGGTGTGGATATGCTTATTATTTTCATATTATTATTAATTTTATCATTATATTTATATTCATTATTTTTAACTAACTTGATCTATCTAACTAATTTCATTTCATAACATATAAATCATATACTTGTCTTACACATAGGGATGTTGATCTAAATGGATAAAAACTCTAACCTAGGGTCAAAACATCACATTTTAATTTAAAAAAACTAGAATTAATATTTATATATCAATTATAAATTATCCTAACACTTAGATTAATAAGAAATAACAACATCTAGTAAGCAATCAAATAAATCTAAAGTTCATGAACCAGCTAAAATTTCATCTATTGATAGGGTCAAAGAAGTAACAATAGTAAACATATAACACATTAAAAATAAATATACATATTCCTTAAAGTTTAATACAATATATTGAATTATTTTTTAAAAAACCACCTATGTGAAACATGTTTTTAAAATATTAGCCAATGTATCATAAATACAAAGACTTTTATTCATATCATGCAACAAGAATGCATTCAATAGATAGATGCATTGATTTAAGATAAAAATTTCAAGAGATAATTATTAATAAAAAATCAATATTCCTTAATTTATATACAAAAAATCACTACTAATAAATAGAATTAACCTACCAAAGGCACCTCATAATTAGAAAATATCAAAATCAATGATCAATACTAATGCAACAAAAACTTTGACAAATATGATCACTTTTTTTTATTTATGATGAGACATATTATGGGGATACTAACCATCCTCATAAAAAAATGTTAATACCTAAAAATTCATATCATGGCCTTCATCAATACATTTTTATTATATCAATGTCTTATACATAGATTTTTATTCTTCTATTTGTTGTTCCTTACCTGTACCTTCCTCCTAATGTTTACTTTTTCAAAATTGAAAAATAAAAAACTTTCAATAAATACAAAATTATTAAAAAATATTTTCTTTTATATTAGTCATATGATATACATCATGCCTATCTACATACATTAAAAGTTTTACATATCCATGTTTTCACACATGTTTCTCATAATATATCTCAATTAGGTAAGAGGAAGCATAATCTATCTAGATATGGTTATGGTTAAATTGGAACTCTCCCATGGGGTTACATTGATTATTAATTTTATATTTACATAGTAACATCATTTTAATCACTGGCATTTTCTATATATGGAACCATTTTAACATACATCTAGTTTCTTATTAATTACTTACATAGGGTAAAAGTGTTTTAATCAAGTACTTGGATCCATTCATGTTGTCTTAGCATATTACCACAATATATGAATACAATTTATATAGTTTCATTAAAATTTTATAAATTACTATCCCAAAATATAATACTATGATTTAGGCCTCTTTCTTGAGTTTGATTTCATTCTTATATTTTCTAAACTCCACTCGGTGCTTGTATTCTATTTTCATTAACATTATTCTTGTCACTTGCTTCATGTTCCTTTAAATGTTTCACTATCCTTGATTATTTGACTATCTATCCCATTTGTATCACTTACGTTTACCTTATTGATAATGAAAACATACTTATTAAAACCTTTTATCACAACACTTATTTATTATGTGATCCTTTGCCTTTTTATTTTAGATTCATTTTCTTCTACCCATATAGCTAAAAAATTACAAAACATGATTTTATACATGATCAAATTTATTTTCCTATGGGGGTATAATAACCACTCATAATATCTATCAATTACATATATATAGACATCATCACCTATAGAGGCATTGTACCTTCACATATTTCTCATTGACAAATTATGAGTTTCTTTGAGCATGACTTTAGCATAATTTATGAATGGGGGCATGACACCCATATTATATCATATGTATTTTAATAATAATATTTATATCAAATTATTAATCATATTAATTTAATTCTTTGTATTACTACATTAGAATGTCCTTCACATTCTTGACATTATTTATATCTTTGCATTGTTTATTTTTCATATACATTTAGTTTACTATACCTTTCACTTTAGTGTACATGACACATATTTACCTATTAATTAATTATTACCAAGAATTCTTCATACACACATTACCACTTTAAGATTTCAAATTCATATTCTAGATCTTACATGTATATTGACATATCATCAATTATTAGTAATTGTTCATTTATTTACATATATTGTTATATTTGTGAATTTTTACATTGGGAGGTATGACATCCTCCCCATGTAAAAAAAGTATCCTTAACTTAAGATTAAATTAATATTTATATATTCCATGTATTCAATTATATCATAGATCATCACATTCATATTTTATCATACATTTTGGAACCTATATTACATACTTGGCTTTTATTATTACATTGATAAATCATGATGCCCATTACAATATTCATCCATTTTGTCACACTATTATTATCATGTTCCATACCTACATAAATAATATATTTCCCATCTATGGGGCCTAAATTTATCAACAATATAAAATTTAAAATTTGAAAACATTGGAAAAATTCATAATACATTAGAAAAAATTCAAAATTCAAAAACATTTCAAAAAAATTTATTTATTCATGTTACATGTATACATATTATATAAGTTTTAATTTTACATGGTCTACGCATATGATTTTTATGTAATTTTGATAAGTGTATGCTATACATTTTCACAAGTTACATGATACTAGATTTCAAACTATATGCCGACATCCTAGAGGGACAATTTCCTAGACAATGTATTCTACCTTAGAGGAATTTATATTTTAACAAATTTTTGAATGGTGATATTTTTCCTTTCTTATCCTATCATATTGAGATATATTACATTGATTGGTACATATTTTTGTAGTATTTATATCATATATCAGTTGGATTTCATACATTACTTTTGTTACATACTTTCATTAACTATTGTGCATGAATGCTTACTTGTGTGTGCATTTATTACTTTTATGTGCATCCTTGTCCATAGAGGATTATATTTTTTATCATTTATTGTTACTATCATCTTGTGTGTCACCCCATTATCCTATTTTTTCATTAATTTGGGTGTGGTCACTAACATTGCATGGTTATAACTTAGGTGCACTCTTATAGACACTATTTATGTATTATATATCACCTCAATCTTGTATAATTGGAAAACTCAAACCTTGGTTGTTCCTTTGAGCTCTAAATCTTTATTACTTCCACAAGTCTCACATATGATCTATATTTTTCCCCTTGGATTATATCTTATTTTGTTCAATCTTATGTTGATTACCTAGTCTTTTTATCTTTCCTAGAATGCTTTAAATGTACCTATCTTATGCCTCAATGAAATCTGACCATGTACTTATTTTCTTGTTCTTTAGACACTAGCATCTAGGATAAACACCTTCATCGAAGTAGGTTTTGAATTTGATACAAGTGTCTAGTGCCCTAAATCCATCTAATTTTTAAATTGAAGAGATCCTAATGGTTGGCCTAAGTGCACTTTAAGTTGAGTTATTTCTCCAAAGGAGTTGAGATAAATACAATATCAACCATCATTTATTTGTCACCTTATAAAAACATATCATTCGTACCAAAAAACATTAAAATGAGTAATAAATTGATAAAAGCTTCCCTATTTACTCCTATTTACATATCGGTCATAGGGAATACACATATACAAGAATGAAGTACTAAAGGAGTAACCCAAGAGCCCAATTTTCCAAGTGACAAGCTAGGTCACTATTTACTTGCTCTGAACATATTGCATGATTCATAAAATACAAAACGTAGGGAAGAAATACATCAATATAAGTCCCTATTCAAAGTATTAGCTATGTAGGTAGTGCTCATTGACATATGGGTATTTGGGGTCAGCTCAACACTGTGTGCCCACTAACCCATTTTTTTCCAAGGTCACTATGAAGATGAAGAACTAGGGTTTCAAATTTTCATGAAGAGAAACATTCCATGACCTATATTTGAATTCACTAGAGTGAATAAACAAAAACCCAAAAGAATCCATGTGGTCACTTCCTTTTCTAGAAGGCATTTTATACATGACACATGTGTTGAACCTAGACACCAGTGTTGATGTAACCATCCTAGGGTGATGTAAGTGTCTAGGTATCTATATGAAAATAATATAGAATTTGGAAACTATTCTAGAATAATCTTCCAATTTTCTTCCTGCATGTTCCAAATCTAGAACTATGTTAGCATCACAACTAGCTATGTACATTGTTTCTTTGTCATTCCCATTCTAGCATAGATCTACTTTTTAAATTTAGTCTATCTCAATTTAATAAATTTAGTGTATGTTATATATTAATTTAACATCTAAATAGCTTATTGTAGATTTGATTATCACCCTTATACATTATAATTTGTATTCCTACGTGTGCCTTATAGGATGTTTCTTTCTTGTCTTGTCTTAATCTTTTTTTTCTTTATATCTCTTAAAATGGATAATATTGATTGATTTTATGATTATGATTATGAACTATCTCATTTTCTATTAAAGAAGGGTTAAAAATTGATTAATCTGTATCATTCTAACTACTAAAGCATCTAATCTCAAAACTTTGAATAGTGGTAGTTGTTATCCCTCTAATCAAGTCCATGCTTCCACAATTTCAAAAAATGAGTTGATCCATCCTAATGAAGATAAATATCCTTTATCCATAATCTATACATCACCATAATATGATTTTGGACTTTGATATTTGTAAAAAATATGGATACAAAGGCCTAGGATTGGGTAAACATGATCAAGGTATAACCTACCCTATATCTCTTAAAATAATAGAAACTAGCAAGCTTGGGATGTTTAACAAAATACATGAGTCACCAACATGACATGTCATCTAATCATTACCTTCATGCACATTCTACCATGAAATTGGGTACATATGACCAAGAGGATCCTTCATTTGATCATCAAAATTTCTAACAAATACGTAAATAAATTATGATTGATTTACAAATAACTTATAATGGGGCCATTCCTTCAATAAAAATGATTAAATATACCATAATTCTTAAATTCCTAAGAAATATCCCCCTTATCAAGGGTGATGGTTATGTCACACCTTCATTGGAAATAAATTCTATACTAAAAAAGGTGCCTTTACCAAAGATTTCTCAAGCTCAAATTGTTACATCCTTACCAAAATTAAATGAAATAAATTATTCTAATGGTCCAAGAAATTCAAATCAAATATAAAAAGTACCAAAGTTAAAATATCCCATACCACTTGATGCAGGAGCATCTACAATGGCTACATGAAGACATGGTCAAAGTTGGAAATTCTCAAGCATACAAAGCTCAAGTCATGTCTTAGTTTTGTATTTGAATTCATATTATTGTCTTTTCCCTCTAAAATGTGGTTAAGGAGGAATAAATGTAAAATTTAAAAGTTAAAGGAGTGAAAAGGGGTGAAAGTGGGTTGAAAGGAATCCCCACATTGGGAGTTTGTTGAGTAAAACTGGAGGAGATGGTTGAAAGGTTTCAACCAGAAGATATTAGTTGAGATTATCTCTCAACTTAGACATTAGTTTAGAAAAATTCTCCTTTCTCATTTCAAAGTCCAAGTTGGGCATAGGAGAGAAAAGACTCTTTCAAAAAGAGTAATATATGTATTATGTTGGATAGGGGGAACGTAGAGGAGAATAAGTTTCCTGGATTTTGGGTTCTGCTAGACTTGAATAGAAAATCTCAAGGGGATAAGAAGAATCCTTCATTTGAGGGACAATGACAGCCTTTTCCATCTTTTTGGATACTCTGTGAGAAAAAATAAATAAAAAAATAAATGAATGCTCACAAGACTGACTCTGGCCAATATAATCTAGATCGACATCTGAGGCAAGAGGTCACTTTCATGCGAGGGCCTTCAAAATAGAAAGTCATCCCTCTGCATCTGGTACAAGAACATAAAATCATTTTCTAAATCATCTTGGTCATAAAACTGTTGGATCCATTACTTCTGGCCAGTTCATTGCTCCAATTACAAAAACACCCTTGCGCTTTTCTGATCTAAAAATAATTACTCACTTCTCCCTCCAATTTGCTCGATGAAGCTCTAGGCAAGAGTATGAGTAGGTTGCCAAGTGAGCAACAAGAGAAAGAGGTGGAGAAGAAGGTTCTCATTGAGGAAAACAAGAGAATAGAAGAAAGGAAAGATAAAGTGCCAGGAAGAGTACTTGAGAAGATGAGAGTGTTGGTGACGAGAACACTCATAGGGACCTTGTGGTCTCTTATTTTTATATCTAATGTTGTATTTGCATGGGTAATTGTAGGTATGAGCAGCCTTATGAAGGTCAAGAGAAGGGCCTTGGAGAGTGAAGAGATTGGTGCAAGAGAAGACACCAAGTGCACAAGTGAATGTGTAGGAGAAAATAAAAAGTTTATTGTTGTTGATAAAGAAGAAGAGATGCATTGGTTAATGCATGAAGAAGGTGTTGAGGAACCCATAAAAGCAAGAGAAGAGATGGAAGATGAGCATGACTTCCATGATGCCATTGAATGCCAAGAAGAGGAAAGAGAATAGTCAAGTATAAAGGAAGAAGAAAGGACAAATAATCAAGAAGCTATACAAGTCAAAGAGCTAATGGAGCAGCCCATTAAGGAGGTAAAGGTGAATTATAGTATTGATTTTTCTCATCCACTTAATTATGGAATAGCTGTTGAATAGGTTGAAAAATTCCACAAGGAAGTAGTGGAAGTCCTTCATCATGCCAATGAAGAAAGGGGTATAAAATACTATGATGACTTGAAAAACATTCCAATAGAACAAAGGAAGGAAACACAACTAAATAAAGTGAATGCAAGCAAGGAAACTTTGAGGAAAATTATGGTGAAACATCAAGCCAATGAAAAGGTAAAAATAAGTTCAAATTCTGATTTTACACATGCATATAAGAGTAAGACTATTGATGTATAGGTGGAGATGAAGAAGATCAATAAAAAGCCTTCAAATCCAGCAATAGACCATGGCTATGTGGTACCAAAATGGCTCAAGGGATCAGCAAATATAAATAAAGACATAAAGCTCAATCAAAATGAAGACTCAAGCAAGAAGCGAATACAAAGCATGAAGGAAGAGGTAGAATGCAAAGTGAACTAGGCCAGCTATCAAACAAGACAACATGAAGATGTTAAAGAGAAGAAATTGGTTGGTGAATTGAACAAGTGTCATCCTAAAGCTATGAAGAAGGTATGGATGGCTAAATGTGAGAAAGAAAACTTCTCAAAGAATAATGAGATAGAGCATGAGGATACAAATATGAAAGGTAAGTCAATTGCTTGTAATGAATGGGATAATGATTTTTTTTGAATCATTTAATGATATTTTTATGGAAAATGAGGAATGGAAAATGTCTATAAAAACTAATGTACAGCAAGGAGAGAGTTCCAAGAAGATGGATGATGAAAGTGGAGATGTGAAATCATTTCACATGTTTGAAAAGAACAAGGAGAGACAAGGTAATAGTGTTGCTATTGTTTTTGATAAGTATATTGATGTTGATGAAGAAGTTGGTTTATGTGAAGACAAGCTAAGAAAAGATGAGATAAGAGCTAAAGGACAAGTAATACTTGTGAGTGATGAGCCCAAGTTTGATGAAGAGAATAGTGAGATAGATGAGATCTCACTCAAGGAGGAGTTAAGAATGTTGGAGGAGCTGTTTGGTTATTCAAGAGAGATGAATGAAGGTACAAGCCATGGTGAAGACACCATTGGGAAGAGTGAATCAATAAAAGAACAAACCCAAGAGGCAAAGGCAGTTTTGGCCAAAGAGCAGAAGAGTGGAGGCAGCCAAGAGACTTTATGGTCTCAATTTTTTACTTCTAACATTGCCTTTGATGTTTTGAATGCAGGTGTTAAAGTTGTAGAGATGAATGAAGTCCATAGTTCAATGGACACATTTCTGAAATAGGAAGAACAACAAGATCTATAAGACATGTATGAAGATGAAGAAGCATGGAAGTGGGAGATGGCAGCTGAGAAATAAATAAGGACATATATAAAGAGAAAGAAAAGAAAAATGAAAGACAAAGACTATTTCAAACAAACACCAGCATTGGTATTGGCAACAAGACCTTGGGATCCAAGGATAGAGTGAATACTAAAACACTGAGGAGATATCTGTTTCTAGAGGGAGAGTATGATGTAGGAGCGTCTACAATGGATACATGATGACATGGTCAAAGTTGAAAATTCTCAAGCATACAAAGCTCATGTCATGTCTTAGTTTTGTATTTGAATTCATATTGTTGTCTTTTCCCTTCAAAATGTGGTTAAAGAGGAATAAATGTAAAATTTAAAAGTAAAAGGAGTGAAAAGGGGTGAAAGTGGGTGAATTAATGTTGTATTATGTTGGATAGGGGGAATGTAGAGGAGAATAAGTTTCCTAGATTTTGGGTTCCGCTGGACTTGAACAGAAAATCTCAAGGGGATAAGAAGAATCCTTCATTTGAGGGACAATGATAGCCTTTTCCAATTTTTTGGATACTCTATGAGAAAAAAAAAAGGAGGCTGAGGTAAATGCCAATTCGAATGCTTCAAAGTCAGTTGCTAAAGCACAGAGAGAGATGAGGAGAGTAAGAGTTTGAAGGCTTCAAAGCTTACTAAGGAGAATTGAAGGGTTGAGGAGATGCCATTCAAAGGAGAAGGATTGAACATAATGGATCGTTGTTGGTATGAGATTTGATTCAAGATTTGAGTTGAAAGTTGCATGTTATGTGAAGGAGATTGGAATTAATAGGTTAGAGCTTCATCGAGTAAATTAGAGGGAGAAGTGAGTAATCATTGTTAGATCAGAAAAGTGCAAGGGTGTTTTTGTAATTGGAGCAATGAACTGGCTAGAAGTAATGGATCTAGTATTTTTATGACCAGGATGATTTAGAAAACAATTTTATGTTCCTGTACCAGATGTAGAGGGATGAGTTTCTATTTTGAAGGCCCTCACATGAAAGTGACCTCTTGCCTCAGATGTCGATCTAGATTAAATTAGCCAGAGTCAGTCTTGTGAGGATTCATTTATTTATTTATTCATTTATTTATTTACACAGCCTTGTATGGAGGAGCTGGCGAGAGAATTACAGGTCAAAAGAGGAGCTAGCCAAACTGCAAGGAACTCAATTGTTGAGTAGCACCTTAGGCTACAAGGATTATGTACGAAGTGAGTTCTTGAAGGTTCAAGATAAATTCATAGTTCTGAATAGGCATCTTTTTGACTCCGATGCAAAAGGAGATGACTTTCTCTAGGCTTTTGGGATACTGAGATCTAGGGCATTTCCTTCTCTTACAGGAGACAACCTTGCTTTGGTTCCCTTAGCAGATTTTGTAAACCATGGGTTTAGTATAACTACAATAGAGCCCATCTAGGAGGGAAAAGGATCTAGGATCTTTGATCGACAAGAAGTATTGGCTATACGAGCACCAGCTAATTTAAGGCTAGGGAGTAGGTTTTTATGCAATATGGGAGGATTAAAAGCAATACCCAGTTGGCATTAGATCATGGGATTGTGGAGCGCAGTAGCATCAATGATTCCAATAGGAATATATTTACTCTGACTCTAGAAGTTTTAGAGTCAAACCCATTTTTCATTGATAAATTAGATATAGCTGAGTTGAATGCCATGCAAACCACTATGTACTTTGATATTTCTCAAAGAATCCATGTTAACATTTTTGTGTCTCATAGCTCTTGGTGGGATAGATGCTTTCCTGCTAGAAGCATTGTTTAGGGATTTAGTGTGGGGCCACCTAAGTTCTCTTGTTAGCCGAGAGAATGAGACAACTATGTAAAGTAAGTTTAGTGCGCATCAATTTGGTATCAGAGCTTGAAGCTCTTGGGATTAAGCACTAGAAGACCCTGCTGAAGAAAAGGTATGAGTAAGATTTAATATTCGGTTTAAAGTCTATGTTTTGAAGATTTTTTTTGAGAGTAGAACAGGAAGTCTTGAAGCTAATTAAAGCTTGGAAAAGAGAGAGAAGAGCTCATGGAAGCTCAATAAATGGTGACCTTAGGTAAATTAAACTTGGATTTGTGATTTGTGTTTGTTGAAGTGTTGTATAAAGAGTTGCTGTAGGATTGAGAAAAGGATCAAAAGACTAGGATGCAAAAGGCCTAGGTGAGATCAAGGAGATTGTCAAAAGACCAGTCAAGGAGAAAGGCTTGGGTGAGACAAGTGGAGCTAAAGGGATCAAGAGACCAAGATGGAAAAGACTTGGGTGAAGATCTCAGAAATGGAAGTATTGTTGAAGGCACTACAGAGTAGCAAGGTATATGAGGGCACCAAGAAGAAATCAAACATCCAAAAGATGAAAGGTATGACTAATGTTGACTTTGATAAAGAGATTGCTAGTTTTTGGAAAGATTTAGCTAAGATTAAAAGCATGTTTGAGTCTGGGATGCAATCAAATGAGAAAGTGTGGGTATGGCCAATAAAGAAAAGGTTGAAGTGTCCAATTGATCTCTTAATGAAGAGGAGAAGGAAAAATGAGATTGCCAAGAAGAGAGAAGCCCATAGAGGCAAGAGTATGAGTAGGTTGCCAAGTGAGCAACAAGAGAAAGAGGTGGAGAAGAAGGTTCTCATTGAGGAGAACAAGAGAAGAGAAGAAAGAAAAGATGAAGTGCTAGGAAGAGCACATGAGAAGATGAGAGTGTTGGTGAAGAGAACACTCATAGGGACCTTGTGGTCTCTTATTTTTATATCTAATGTTGTCTTTGCATGGGTAATTGTAGGTATGAGCAGCCTTATGAAGGTTAAGAGAAGGGCCTTGGAGAGTGAAGAGATTGGTGCAAGAGAAGACACCAAGTGCACAAGTGAATGTGTAGGAGAAAAGAAAAAGTTTGTTGTTATTGATAAAGAAGAAGAGATGCATTGGTTAATGCATGAAGAAGGTGTTGAGGAACCCATACAAGCAAGAGAAGAGATGGAAGATGAGGATGACTTCCATGATGCCATTGAATGCCAAGAAGAGGAAAGAGAATAATCAAGTATAAAAGAAGAAGAAAATACAAATAATCAAGAAGCTATGCAAGTCAAAGGACTAATGGAGCAGCCCATTAAGGAGGTAAAGGTGAATTATAGTATTGATTTTTCTCATCCACTTAATTATGGAACAGCTGTTGAACAGGTTGAAAATTTCCAC
Organism: Torreya grandis; assembly: GCA_037957365.1. Classification (NCBI taxonomy): domain Eukaryota; kingdom Viridiplantae; phylum Streptophyta; class Pinopsida; order Cupressales; family Taxaceae; genus Torreya; species Torreya grandis. Next base: position 192,927 of record JARHVA010007197.1, on the reverse strand, counting down.
AAGGAAGTAGTGGAAGTCCTTCATCATGCCAATGAATAAGAGGGTATAGAATACTATGATGAGTTGAAAAACATTCCAATAGAACAAAGGAAGGAAACACACCTAAAGAAAGTTAATGCAAGCAAGGAAACTTTGAGGAAAAGTATGGCGAAACATCAAGCCATTGAAAAGGTAAAAATAAGTTCAAATTCTGATTTTGCACATGCATATAAGAGTAAGACTATTAATGTACAGATGGAGATGAAGAAGATCAATAAAAAGCCTTCAAATACAGCAATAGACCATGGCTATGTGGTACCAAAATGGCTCAAGGGATCAACAAATATAAAGAAAGACATAAAGCTCAATCAAAATGAAGACTCAAGCAAGAAGCAAATACAAAGCATGAAGGAAGAGGTAGAATGCAAAGTGAACAAAGCCAGCTATCAAACAAGACAGCATGAAGATGTTAAAGAGAATAAATTGGTTGGTGAATTGAACAAGTGTCATCTTAAAGCTATGAAGAAGGTATGGATGGCTAAAGGTGAGAAAGAAAACTTCTCAAAGAATAATGAGATAGAGCATGAGGATACAAATATGAAAGGTAAGTCAATTGCTTGTAATGAATGGGATAATGATTTTTTTTGAATCATTTAATGATATTTTTATGGAAAATGAGGAATGGAAAATGTCTATAAAAACTAATGTACAGCAAGGAGAGAGTTCCAAGAAGACAGATGATGAAAGTGGAGATGTGAAATTAGTTCACATGTTTGAAAAGAACAAGGAGAGACAAGGTAATAGTGTTGCTATTGTTTTTGATAAGTATATTGATGTTGATGAAGAAGTTGGTTTATGTGAAGACAAGCTAATAAAAGATGAGATAAGAGGTAAAGGACAAGTAATACTTGTGAGTGATGAGCCCAAGTTTGATGAAGAGAATAGTGAGATACATGAGATCTCACTCAAGGAAGAGTTAAGAATGTTGGAGGAGCTGTTTGGTTATTCAAGAGAGATGAATGAAGGTACAAGCCATGGTGAAGACACCATTGGGAAGAGTGAAGCAATAAAAGAAGAAACCCAAGAGGCAAAGGCAGTTTTGGCCAAAGAGCAGAAGAGTGGAGGCAACCAAGAGACTTTATGGTCTCAAGTTTTTACTTCTAACATTGCCTTTGATGTTTTGAATGCAGGTGTTAAAGTTGTAGAGATGAATGAAGTCCATAGTTTACTGGACACATTTTTGAAATAGGAAGAACAATAAGAAGATCTAGAAGACATGTATGAAGATGAAGAAGCATGGAAGCGGGAGATGGCAGTTGAAAAAGAAATAAGAAGGACATATCTAAAGAGAAAGAAAAGCAAAATGGAAGACAAAGACTATTTCAAACAAACACCAGCATTGGTATTGGAAACAAGACCTTGGGATCCAGGGATGGAGTGAAGACTAAAACACTGAGGAGATATCTATTTCTAGAGGGAGAGTATCATGCAGGAGCATCTAAAATGGCTACATGAAGACATGGTCAAAGTTAGAAATTCTCAAGCATACAAAGCTCAAGTCATGTCTTAGTTTTGTATTTGAATTCATATTGTTGTCTTTTCCCTCTAAAATGTGGTTAAGGAGGAATAAATGTAAAATGTAAAATTAAAAGGAGTGAAAAGGGGTGAAAGTGGGTTGAAAGGAATCCCCATGTTGGGAGTTTGTTGAGTAAAAGTGGAGGAGATGGTTGACATATTTCAACCATAAGATATTAGTTGAGATTTTCTCTCAACTTAGACATTAGTTTATAAAAATTCTCCTTTCTCGTTTCAAAGCCCAAGTTGGTCATAGGAGAGAAAAGAATCTTTCAAAAAGAGTAATATATGTATTATGTTGGATAGAGGGAATGTAGAGGAGAATAAGTTTCCAGGATTTTGGGTTCTACTGGACTTGAATAGAAAATATCAAGGGGATAAGAATAATCCTTCATTTGAGGGACAATGACAGCCTTTTCTAGTTTTTTGGATACTCTGTGAGAGAAAAAAAGAGGCTGAGCTAAATGCCAATTCGAATGCTTCAAAGTCGGCTAGTGAAGCACAGAGAGAGATGAGGAGAGTAAGAGTTTGAAGGCTTCAAAGCTTACTAAGGAGGATTGAAGGGTCAAGGAGATGCCATTTAGAGGAGAAGGATCGAACATAATGGATCACTGTTGGTATGAGATTTGATTCAGGATCCAAGTTGAAATTTGCATGTTATGTGAAGGAGATTGGAATTAATAAGTTAGAGCTTCATCGAGAAAATTGGAGGGAGAAGTGAGTAATCATTGTTAGATCAGAAAAGTGCAAGGATGTTTTTGTAATTAGAGCAATGAACTAGCCAGAAGTAATGGATCCAGTAGTTTTATGACCAGGATGATTTGGAAAATGATTTTATGTTCCTATAACAGATGCAGAGGGATGAGTTTCTATTTTGAATTCCATCGCATGAAAGTGACCTCTTGCCTCAGATGTCGATCTAGATTATATTGGCCAGAGTCAGTCTTGTGAGGATTCATTTATTTATCTATTTATTTTTTTACACAGCCCCATATGGAGGGCTGGTGAGAGAAGTGCAGGTCAAAATAGGAGCTAGCCGAACTGCAAGGAACTTAGTTGCTAAGTAGCACCTTAGGCTACAAGGATTATGTACAAAGTGAGTTCTTGAAGGTTTAAGATAAATTCATAGTTCTAAACAGGCATCTTTTTTACTCCGATGTAAAAGAGGATGACTTTCTCTGGGCTTTTGGGATACTGAGATCTAGGGCATTTCCTCCTCTTATAGGAGACAACCTTTCTTTGGTTCCCTTGGTAGATTTTGTAAACCATGGGTTTAGTATAACTGTAGTAGAGCCCAGCTGGGAGGGAAAAGGATCTGGGATCTTCAATCGATAAGAAGTATTGGCTATACGAGCACTAGTTGCATTTAAGGCTGGGGAACAAGTTTTTATGCAATATGGGAGGAGTAAAAGCAATGCCCAATTGGCATTGGATCATGGGATTGTGGAGCACAGTAACATCAATGATTCCAATAGAAATATGTTTACTCTGACTCTAGAAGTCTTAGAGTCAAACCCATTTTTTGCTGACAAATTGGATATAGCTGAGTTAAATGGCATGCAAACCACAATGTACTTTGATATTTCTCAAAGAATCCATGTTAACATTTCTGTGTCTCATAGCTCTTGGTGGGACAGATGCTTTCTTGCTAGAAGCATTGTTTAGGGATTCAGTGTGGGGCCACCTAAGTTCTCTTGTTAGCTGAGAGAATGAGACAACTGTGTATAAAGTAAGTTTGGTGCGCATCACCACTACCAAAATATCCTAAATTTTTTGATCGTGAGATTGCACTTATTATACATGGGGATGATGATACTCAAATGCCTAGATTCAAAAAAGGTGTTGGGTTGGAACCGATGATAACACCTATGCAAAACACCAATATTCCTATGTAATATCTTATGTCTATGATGAACACTATTAGGGACATTCAAAAATAGGTTTATATACTTGAAATGCAAATGGATTTCTATAATGATAATGCACATGTAACCTCATTAAATAATCCACCTCTTGTGAAATGTATTCTTGAATATCCGTATCCACTATGTTTTCAGATACCATATTTACCTTTGTTTGAAACACATAAATATCCATTTGATCACATGATATTTTTTGTACATTATTTTGGTTAATGGGAAAAAGATGAGAAAAATTTACTAAAGGTAGTCCATATGATCATTTCGTATGAGGCTCATAATTGGTTCTATAATTTATCAAATTTTTACTTAACCACTTTTTTACAATTGGAATATGTATTTTTCATGGCTTTAAATATTTACAAGGTTGGAAAACTTAAATTAGAACATTTGCATAGTTTCAAACAACATGATAATTAATCCCTTCAATATTATACTATTCAATTCAAAAGTACATCATATGAGCTAGCATTTAGATCCTCATATTTGAAATTACAAATTATTTTTAGTAGATGCCTTATTTCCCAATTAAAGGAAAGAGAATTGTATGAATAATATAATTCATTTACCAATTTATATAATGATGTGTATATATATGCTTCCTTCATAATTACTCATTGAAAGCAACTTAACATACCTCCCTCCAAATACAAAAGTTTTATCCCTCACACAAAGGAAGTAAAAAATTTACCTAAGATGAATTATGAAAAAAAATGTGGTATTCCTAATCTTTATATGACTAGTTTGAAAATGTTACTTAACATGGGGCCAATCCAAGATCCATGTCCTATGTAGGAATCCCAAAGTGGATAATTCAAAAAACATAAATGCCAATAAGATTTAAAAATTACCTTATTCATGGGTGGTACTTATTTTTGGCATAACAATATTGATCCTAAACAAGCTAAAACTACTTGCAATGTAAGATGATTACAACAAATTGGGTTTGATCTAAAAAAATTACAAAATAAAAGAGGTTGGAAAGATTCCTTGCGAAACATAACAACACTAATTGCTTGTGGTCTTAAATTAATTAAAAAATGGGTTTGTGTTATGCCTACCAAATCTCCATATGAATTTACTATGAACTCTTTGGCTATACAAAATAGAAACTAAAATTGATCCAAATCAGTAAGGTGTCTAGGTCAGCATACCCCCAATTTTGAAAATGGGGACCTGTGTTTCAAATCATGAAAACTTATGCTCTAAAATTGAAAACTAGGAGAATTAGGTGTAGATATCAGACCAAGTGGGATCTAAAATTTGAAATTACTCCACCCCTAGCTCTCACCTAGCCTTATTTCCCATATTTTCATAATCCTTTTTAATTTTTTCTAACAGTTGCTAATAACTATTTTTGGTGTTTCTATCTTGAAGAATTGATGGGATCCTATTTGGGTGAACAATGACCAGATCTATAGCCTAATGTGTTTTTAACTAGACCTTTTAATTCAAATTCAATTTTATGCAAGAGCACTTTATAATATTATATACTTAGTTTAAACTTTAGCCTTAGTCCTAGTTGTATTTATTAATACAGCTCAGACCTTGGTCTAAAATCTTTATGATAAGTCCTTTATATCTTATGGTTCACATGGTCTAACTAATTGTAGTGTCCCTTTTGTTATATCCTTGACTTGCCTAAATCCTATTATAAAGTTTTAATTGTATTTATTAATACAATAAAAACCCTAGGCTAAAATTTTATGCCATGTATTTTATTATTCATGGGGTCCCCTTTATTATATTTTAGAGCTTATCTTAAAATCCTAAGGTATTATCATGTTTATCAACATGAATAAAACCATAATATAAAAACTTTAGCTTAATGTATTTATGTTTTTGAGGATTAACTTAGCTTTCATTTCCCACAAGAATCAACCAACATGAAGATGTCATGTGGTGACATCTTGGAGCTTCAAGAGAGAATCAATGACCCAAATGTCAATTTAAAATTCAATAAATAAAGGAAAGGATCGGCGATTCATATCTTATTGAGTAGAGATGATCTAACGACATGATATCAAATTTATAAGGTTAGAAGTATCTAAGAGCAATGTGAGAGTGATAAGTGTCACCATATTGGCGAATGATCTATAATATCAATGCTCCACACTCAAGATGATTTATAAATAAAGAAATTGATAGTTCATCATTGATCATTCATCTAATAAATCAATGGTATGAATGAAGATGGAATTTTTAATAGAGATCAAATTAAGTGAGGAGATTCTACATGGCACGATAACACTCAAGTGATGAAAAGATCCTAGATCTCATGAGATGTTTCCATGTGGCATAATCTCATGAGCTCAAAGATGGATATTAATGATGAGTGATGAAATCAAAGCCTAAAGAGATTAGATATCCCGTGGAGATGCCAAATGGCTTGATCACATTCAATCACTATAAACTAATTGATAAAGCACATTCATCTAAGCGAGGATGATCTGATGGTTTGAGCCTAGGTGGAATTTTCAAATATATTGACATAATATGGTGTTGACACATGTCCTAAAGGTAACGATCACATTTTGACTTAATAAAAAGAATGACATGACATTACCACATAGGTAGACAACTCACATTGAATGATATTTTTTGTGATTGATTTAAAGTATCATCAAATGCACAATTAGTTGGGTAAGGAATATTCACTTGGTAGCTAAGCTTGTGTAATAATTCAAAAATGAATATTCATTTGTAAAGGTATGTGCAGATTATAGAGCACACAGCCTATAGATGAGTCATATTTAAACAAGGTCATTCATTCTATTATCATGTTAAAGGGACACTTGTCCTAGACATGTGTTTGAGTTCCATTTGAAAATGGTTTACTTAAACTATCTCATAGGTTGCTCTCACAACCTATAAAATGAGTTTTTCTCATTGTAATAAGGGAGAGAGTGGGAGTTATTAGAGCCAAAAGTACTTTGTAAACTTGGAGAAATTAATACAAGTAAGGAATTATACAAGGATTATCCAATATTTATTTGTGTGTTTGCTATCATGGTTTTTTCCTCGGTTTTTTGGTTTGATGTTCAGATTTGAATGGATTTCATGAATTTTAAATGTGCTAATATGAATGAAGAGTTATTAAATTGAGATTATGCTAGGTTGATTGAAGTATTCTAGATTTAGTTCATTTCCTTTTCTTTTCTTATAGATGCGTCAATGTTATTTGTTTGTAGAAGTAAATATTCAAACTAAATCTAGTTTTTCATTTCCATTATCTCACTTTTCCTTAGACCCTCACCTAGTGTGTATTAGGATTTCTGCTTATACAATTTCATGTTATATATTAGTTAAATGCATGTCTATATGAAATCTAAACTTTGTCATAATGTCTGGGTTGAAGATCAAAAACACCTTTCTACCTTACCCTCCCTTTTGCTCCTTTTTTACTAGATCACTATAGTTTAGCTTGTCATTATAAATATCCAATATAGATTAGGGTTTGAGCATTGTTCATTAGGCTCAATTTATATTGATTTCATCCTCACAAATATTTAGTACTATGGTTTCTCCCAAAAACTAAATATTATAAATTTGTGAAATAGTTGTTTAGCTTGACTACTAATCCACCATAGATCTCAGGGTTATCATAACCAGTAACTCATGCAATGGATTCTTTAAATCTAAAAATGAGAAGTGTTTCTTAAACACTATATGAACATGGTGATATATTTAGTTGAATCAATAGGAGGAAGTTGGTGCTAGAAGGAGGACTTAAGCTAAACCTTTGTAAATTTAAAATATTTTTGCTAATTTTAGTAAATTTTTTTTAAAGATTAATTGATTCTTTGTATATTTGTGTTATTATTAGTTCAATTATGTAAATATCACTGATATTTATGTTTTTAGACCAATATTTGGGCTTCCTTTAGTCAAAGATCAATATTATTTGAATATTCATTGGTAAGTGTTGCAAAGATAGCTTAAAATTTATAAATCTACCACGTTTAATGTTAGTGATAGCAATTTTTCTCAAATATTTCTTTATTCTTTACATGTTTAGGTTTATTTGAACTTAGAAGTGTAAATATCCCTCTCATTCATTAGTTTAGACATATATTTGAGCTTATTTAGTTAAATATATTTATGCTTTACATGCATTTGTGTGAAATTAGCTTAACGTACCTATCTAATCATTAATCTTTACAAAGATAAGGTTGATACATCATATTTTAAATAGGTTGAAGATTTTACAAGATAGAACTTCCACAAGTAAGATCCTCATAAGGGTATAGCATGGTTAGGTGGATCTTCAATCAATGTGCCTAGAGAGGTACATGACTTATCAAAAAATCCTGAAAGGTATTTGCCTAATTTCAGTCCTAATAATTTTGTCACAACTAAAGAACATGTTAAAATATTTAAGGCTACTTTGAGACTTATGAATGTAGTTCATGAAGATGTAGCATGTAGATTATTTCCATTTACTTTCAAATATGTTACATATGAATGGTTCCTTAACCTACCTATTAATTAAATTATTAGTTGAAATAACTTTAATGATTACTTCATTGACCAATTTGACAAAATCGTCAGTCCTTGTGTTTTGTACCAATAGTTCACCATAGTTAAAAGAGATCCCAATGATCCCATAAGAGCCTTTAATTCTAGATTCTATAAGATGTTCAGTAGAACCATAGATCCTTGCAGACCTAATGAGGCTTTAGCCTTAGATATTTACAAAGATTCTTTGGATCCCATGAATTTTGTGTTTCTTTAATTGTCTGTTGGAGTCATAAACACCTTGGTCTTGGCCTATGCTAAAGTTGTAATAATCAATGATCAAATAGAGCCTCAAGGTCATCTTTCATATGTTATTCTAAATATTAATCACAATTTCCCTATATTGAAAGTCATTCCTAATGCTAATTAGAATGTGTCTACCTTAAATCAGACACCAGTCTTGAACCAATTACCCTTAAACCATTCCTATCCTAGCCAAAAGTTAGGGTTCTTGAATAATGTTACAAATAGATTTCATCCATAAGAACAGAGAGCTTTAATTCTAACCACTATTAATAAAAATCAATTTCATAACTTAGAAGCATCAAAGAATGAAAATGAATCCATACTTAAGATGGTTCAAAAGTTGGGCATTGATTTCCTTCAGTTGTAGAAATAAGTGGGTAATTCTGGGGAAAACTCTAGCAGAAAATATGATTCTCAAAGGTTAAATAGACCTAAAAATAGGTTTAATGATTAAAAAATAGGTCATTTGAGGATATACATGAAATTAATATTTTTGATATAGGTAAATCTGATCATTGTAATGTTTTCAAAGCATATGCATCTAAAATTATGCTTAATCAAGATAATGTTATAGGGACATCTGGATTTTCAAGGACATCTAAATCCTTCAAAACCACTCTCATGGTAGAGGCTTTTAATTTTTCATTCAAAGAATAAAATGAACCTAAATATTCTCTAGAATAAGGAATAGTTGTTCAAGATGAGAAGCCCCATTAATAAGGTCAGATACAAGCTAACCTCTCTTCAAAAGATAGATGCAAGGATAATTCATATGAGATCATTGTTAAAATAGAGAGTCAACCTGAAGAAGATGAACATTGGTAGAAATTATACCAAGATTTCTTGAAATAAATTGAGGTATTCTAAGATAACAATGTTATTTTAGAGATTCTAAAGCAAGATGAGTTAGGACTTGATTGGGTAGAAGAGATGTCATTCTTTATAGATGATGAAGATGAAGCAAGTGTAGCAGATCAGGGATTTCCATATAACCACATAAAAAAGTTGGAAGTATGTGATCAACCTGATTCAAATGGTAAGGTTGTAAATGAATTTCATGCACTTTTATTTGATCATGATGAATTATCCTTTTGAGATGATTTGGAAATTTTTGGTACAAAGATTGGTACTCCATCTCCACCTCCAGCTAAACTTAATGAAGACATCAATCTAAGAATGTTAGTTGAGCTTCCATCATTTAATGAGGATGATATAAATCACTATCAATATATTAATGAAGGATAATTAACACTTTTGACTCAAGATAGAAGGATTTGGGAAGAAGATGATTGGGTTTTAGATCCATATCTTCAATCTAGATACTGGAGAATGAAGATGAGGAATTGAGATACATCACATAAAAGACATGAACACACAAGTACTCATATCCATAAGAAGAGGAAATTTAATTTAATAAATCATGTTTCAAGGCTATTTATTAGCTTAAATAACTTTCCATTTGATCCTGGAGGTAAGTTCTTTGTGGATAAAGTTTAGGTAGGTTTTAGAATAGTTTTTTCCCTATCCCTTGTTTGTAAGTAGTGCTTGTAAATATTTATTTGTTTGCTATTTGTTTTTATTTTTGTTTGGTGTCTTTTATTTATTTTATTTGTTAATTTATTTTAAATAACTCCTTTTGGATATCCCTTAGCTCAAAGTTTACCTAATTTCTCAAGAACTACATAGTTCAGAAATGTAGGTATGATTTATCAACATTGGTTGAACATGAATTATTGAAATGTGAGCTTGATGTTATAGTTTGGAGAAAATAGAAAAGAATAGATAGGTTAATTATTCCTTGATATTTTAAGCCTTTTTCTTATCTAATCTTTATTATAAGAAATATTTCACATGTGAAATGAAATATTGGATTATTAAAACATAGTCATGTTTGAGCTTAATAAACATTATTGTCTAGGACAAAGTTTGCAACCAAGTATGATTATCTGAAGATAATAAAACTTGACCAAATACCAAAACCTATATAACTTGGTTCCCAATATTTTCTAGAGAATCAAAAATTATTTTAAAAATAAAAAAATAAGAATTGCAAAATTCAAGAGCTTTCTAAGCAAAGGTCATTTTGGTAATCTCCATCAGGTATATGGATTCTTGGCTAGCAGTGGATCAAGGATTTAAGTGGAGTTAAAGGAATATATATTGGGGCTATGGATGCCTAGCTATAATTAGATCAATGCCCAAGCCTTCCTTGAACTAAAACATGATCCTTAATGCACATCTAAGGTTTCTATAAGTCAATGTTAATGGTTAAAGTCATGAAATCTTGAAGTTGTTCCCTGAATCCCATGGAAAAAAGTAATTGGAATCAAATCACACACACATCATGGTTTATTTTTTATATTTATTCATAATTCTACATGATCAAGACTTATTGTAATCATGAATTGATCTTGCCTATGGTATTTAATCATGTGGAATAAGTAACCTAGTTATACTCGAAACCAAAGTCTCTAAATTCTAAAATATTTATATGTTTCCCATAGAAGTATCCATTTATTGAGGTCAACATACCCATAGTTCTAAAAATGGGTGCCTTTGTTTCAAATCATGCAAATTTATTCTCTAAAATTAAAAACTAGGAGAATTAGGTGTAGATGACTTTAAAATTGAAGATATCTAACCAAGTGGGATATTAAATTTGAAAGCCATCCACCCATAGCTCTCACCTAGCCTTATTTACAATATTTTCATAATAATTGTTAGTTTCTCTCTAACTATTGCTAATAACTATTGCTGGTGTTTCTATGTTGAAAACTTAATGGGATCCTATTTAGGTGAACAATGACCATATCCAGGGCCTAATGTGTTTTTAACCTAGACCTTTTAATTTAAATTAAATTTTATATGGGATAACTTTATAATATTATAGACTTAGTTTAAAATTTATCCTATGTCCTAATCATATGTATTAGTACAACTCAGACCTTGGTCTAAAATCTTTATTTTAAGTCCTTTATATCTTACGATTCATATGGTCTAACTAATCATAGGGTCCCTTTTGTTATATCCTAGACTTGGCCTAAAGCCTATTCTAAATTTTTAATTTTATTTATCAATACAATAAAAACCTTAGGCTAAAACTTTATTCCATGTATTTTTATCATTCATAGGGTCCCCTTTATTATGGTTTAGAACTTGGCTTAAAATCCTAAGGTTTTATCATGTTTATCAACATGAATAAAACTATAATATAAAAAATTTAGCTTAAGTTCTTTATGTTTCCCAAGGATTAACTTAACTTTTATTTCCCATAAGAATGAAACAACATGAAGATGCTAAGAGGTGATATCTCATAGCTTCAAGAGAGAATAAACTACCCACATGTCAAGTTAGAAGTTAATAAGTCAAATAAAGGATCAATGGTTCATGTTTATTTGGTAAAAATGATATAATGATGTGATATAAAATTTAAAAGGTCAAAAATATATAATATTAGTGAGATAGTGACAAGTGTCACCATCTTGATGGGCATCCCTAAGAACCAACAGAGAGTGTGAGTCAAGAAGCAAAAGCTACTGAGAAGAAATATGAAAGTGATTGGTGTCTTGATCTTAGCTAATGCTCTAGAAGATTGATGCTTCATGCTTAAATTTATGTATAAATAAAGGATCAATAGTCTTCCATTTATTGTGCTTCTAGTATATTGATGACACAAATGAAGATGGATGTTTCAATAGAGCTCAGATCGAGCAAGGAGCTTCCACATGGTGTGATAGCACCTGAGTGATGAAAAGAGCCCAGAGCTCATGAGATGCTCCCATGTGGCATAATATTTTGAGCTTAAAGATGGATATAAATAATGATTAATTTAATCAAAGCACAAATATATTTGAGATCTCATATATCTATCAAGTGGCATGCTCATATTCAATCATGTAGAAATAGATTGACAAAGCACATTCATCTGGGTTAGGATGATCCAATGATGCAAGACCAAGTGGACTTTTAAAATATCTTGAACCAATAAGGTGTTGACATGTGTATTATGGGAAATTTTCACATTTGAAGTTAATAAATATAATTACATGACATTTCCACATAGGTAGACAACTCACATTGAAAGATCTTTTTGGTGCTTGAGTTAGAGTGTCATCAAATGCATAGTCAATTAGGTAAGGAATATTCCTTTGGTAACTATGCCTATGAAATATTTTGAAAAGGAATATTATTTTGTAAAGGTATGTGTAACTTATAGAGCACATGTCCTATAGGTGAGTCATAGTTAAATAAGGGCATTCATTCTATTGTCATGGTAAAGGGACACTTATCTTGGACATGTGTCTGAGTTCCATTTGAAAATGGTTGACTTAAAATATCTCATAGGTTGCTCTCATAACCTATAAAATGAGGTTTTGTCATTGTAATTAGGGAGAGAGGGGGATTTTTTAGAGCCAAAATTACTTTGTAAACTTGGATCAATGAATACAAGTAAGGAATTATGCAAGGATTGTCCAGTATTTGTTTGTGTTTGCTATCATGATTGCTTCTTCAATTTTTTGGTTTGATGTTCAGAATTGAATGGTTTTCATGAATTATAGATGGGTTAATATGAATTAAGAGTTGTTAAATTGATCTTATACTATGTTTATTGAAGTATTCTAGATTCAGTTCATTTCCTTTGCTTTACTTATAAATGTGCTAATGTCATTTGTTTATGGAAGTAAATCTTAAAATTAAATCTAGTTTCTCATTTACATTATCTCACTTTTCCTTAGACCCTCACTTGGTATGTAGTAGGATATATGATTATGAAATTTCATGCTATATATTGGTTAAGTGCATGTATAGATGAAATCTGAACTTTGTCATAATGTCTAGGTTAAAGATTAGAAACACCTTCTTTTTACCTTACCCTACCTTTTGTTATTTTTTGATCATATCACTGTATTTTAACTTGTCATTGTAAATATCCATTCTAATTAGGGTTTAGAATTTAGGGTTTGAAAATTATTTATTAGGATCAATTAATATCACTTTCATCTTCACAAATATTTAAGACCATGGTTGTTCCCAATAACTAAATATTATAAACTTGTGAAATAGTCATTTAGCTTGGCTGCTACTCCACCATAGATCTTAGGAAGATCAAAACCAAACACTCATGCAATGGATTATTTGAATCCATAAATGAGAAGTGTTTCTTAAAAAATATATGAACCTATTGATACATTTAGGTGAATCAACACACTGTATTTCTTTTTCTCATGAAGATAAACTTTTATAGATTCCAAATGATAGAATTAGGTTTTCTACTACACATGTAAAATGTGAGTAATAACATTCTATGTACCATTTCAACTTATCTAATCATTATTCAAACAATATAAAATATCCAACTTAAGGTTGTTAAGCATTGAATAATGAGATACCTATGACCATCCATTTGATGAGATAATAGAATAGACTCTTTAAATATTCCAAAAATATCAAAAGAATAAAAAACATTCAAAATACAAAAAAAAATTGGCACTTACATGTTATATTGACTCCTTGGCATATATGTGTTAGTTTCATGCTAATGGTTAGCATACCTATTACTTATACATACATGTGTGTTATGATTCTACTTGAGTTTGGTATATGCATACATTGATACATGTTCTATTCCCATTTTTCATGTTGGGCCTTCCGTCTACTCATGTCATGTGCACATTTAGGGGAATCTACTTATTTGATATTTATACACATAGTTTATATGGTTTAATGATCATCATATATTATCATGTTTTAGCTTATATTTACTCACACATGACTTTGTCCATGATCATATCTTATATAGGGTACTTGATATGCTATGCACTTGACATTTTTGTGAGCACATTTGATCCATGGGCTATTATGACATGTTTATGATGGTTTCTTATGATTTCCTTTATGCACTTCCTTGAATGTCTTACATTGCTATTGTTTGCTTATTTGATCATTTGAATATAGTCCTTTTTTTGTGGCCCCATGCCTATGTGTGATTTATTTCACATTTGTATATGTCATTATTTTTATTATGTATGTCATTATTACTTTTTTGGACATTTGATTAAGTCATGTCCATTCAATTGTGCAACCTTTGAACATGCCCTTTATTTGTGATCTCCTTGGACCATTGTCTTTGACTTAATTTTGAATTATCTTGTGTGTTTGTTTGTTTTCTTGTTGATTTTATCCTAATTTATATTTAGACGTGGCCATGATATTTTTCATGCATCTTAGGCCTTTATGTGATCACATTGTTCTATTTTCTTCAATGATATATCTACCTCTACATGTTCCTTTTATGTGCCACATGGTTCCATCACAAATTACATATTTGTCTTATCCTTTTAAGGTGAGGTAACTATGAGTTTCTATTCTTCCCTCACCTCAAAGGGGGGCATATCAGTGTGGGCATGTTAAACACATTTTGCATAGTTTTTAGATTTAGTGGGGGCATGCTTTGGAAGTAGGTTATCCACACTTATTTAATATTCATCAAATCTAGATTATAATAGGGGCATGTTTTGGAAACATGTTATACACATTAGCACTTATATTAGTTATCAAAATTTTGCACATTGGTACTTATTTCAATTTTATATTTCTCCATATATAGTGGGGGCATGCTTTGGAAGCATATTCTCCACACTTATATAGTTTCTGAATTGGCCAAAGCACATAGTTAAATGATTTAGATTCACATTTATGGTATGATTCTATACATTAGTACCTTTTTAATACATAATTTTATCATGAGACATATCTAATTTTCATATGTTATGCAATGTGTGCCTAATATTATAAAATACAAATCAGTTTCAAATTTGAAAAACTCTTCAAGGACTATCATCACCTACCAAGTTAGAATTTTATAAACTTTATTGATCCAATCTACTATAGTAGTTGGTTCAATTTTGGTATGGTTAAGGTGATTAAATAACTCAATCTTACCAAGTTTTTCGGTTGGATTTGATTGTATCATCCAACCTCACTAGGTTATAGGTATGATTAGGTTGCATGGTTGAGTTAATATCAATCGTTATGTGGCAACTCATCTTTGCTCCAAGGTTGGGGCATGTACTTTCCAATATCTCTTTCTTTCTCCTTAAATATATGTACTTTATATATATATATATATATATATTTCCTAATCTTATTTTTAGAGCTTTACAATGATATCTCTTTTCAAAGCAACATGCTAATAGGCAAAGTGGTTACATCAATACACAAGTATACTCCTAAACCTTATTATTTTGATTTCAATTTTTTCAATGCTTCAATTTAATATTATATTCACTGATTATATACTATAACATGTACTTGGTTTTAGGTCGGTCACTATCAAATCACTCAATTTAAGATCACACAAAGATAAGGTGTGTTATACACTAGGTACACATTTTTCTCCTTTAAACTAGAAATTTCATTACTAGATTATAGGGGCATAAAATATAGACATTATTTATGGATTATATAACACCTCAATTTTGTACACTTCATAAACTTAGACCTTGGTTGCTCTTAATTCTAGACCTTTCTAAATTTTTCAAGTCTTACATCTGCTCTGTCTTGTGCCCCTTAGGTCTCTTAGTCTAACTAATCTTATATTGATGACCTATATCTTCTATGTTAACTAGAATTATTAAAATATATTTATCTTATGTAGATGAAATTTTTGAGCCTATACCTATTATATTTCTCCTTAGAAACTAGAGTTTAAGATAGACACATGTGTTTACATAGGTATCCTACTCTGATGCAAGTATTTAGTGCCCTAAAGTCATCTAATTTTAAAATTAAATGCATCTTAATAGTCAACCTAAATTATTTATTATAAGTTATTTATCCAAAGTTATTGATATAAATACAATATCAACCATCATTCATTCAACGTCTGGGAAACACCTAGCATTCATACTAAAGAGTATTTAAAAGAGAATTCAATTAAGAAGATCTTCCCTATTTATTCATATTTCCATATTAATCATAGGGACTACACATATACAAATATGAAGTAATAAAGGAGTAGACCAAGAGCCTGATTCACCATGTTATAGTCTAGGTCATTATTGTACTTGTTTTCCACATATTACATGATTCACAGTGCACACACAAGCCAACATGTAGGGGAGAACTACACCAATCTGAGGCCATCTTCAAAGTATTGGTTATATAGGCAATACTAATTTATAGAGGGATATTTAGGGTCAGATCAATTCCATGTGCCCACTAATCCATTTTTCACTAAGGTCACTATGAAGATGAAGAAATAAAGTTTTATAATTTCACGAGGAGTAATAGTCCATGACCCAAATCTGAATGCACCATATTGAAGGCAAAAAAAAACCTAGAATAATCTAGGTGGTTTCATAATTTTCTAAAAGGTATTTTATACATGATACCTATGTCAAACCTAGATACTAACATCAACACAATCATCCTAAGTTGATGCAAGTGTCTGAAATTCTAAATGCACTTAATCCATAATTCGGTGATAATTCTAGAATCATCTTCTAATCTAATTCCTTCTTCTTCTAGATCCAAAATTGTGTTCGCATCAAAACTAGTTGAGTACATTTTTTCTTTATCATTTCCATATCTAGCATATATGTACTTCCTATAGTTAGCCTATCTCAGTTTAATAAATTTAACATATGTTATATCCAAGTTTAACATCTAATTGGCCATTTTTAGATCTGATTATCATCCTTATGCACTATCATTTTTATACACCCTTTAACCCTAAGTCCTCCATAATCTAGATATAGGGTTAAATAACTTTATTAATATATTATGATGTTATCCATGATTTATATTATGAATATTATTTTATACACTTATGATTCCTACAATTACAAAGTTTCTACCATGCATCTATGAGGGCATACAGTTTCTGTGTGCTCTCATTGCTTTATCTAACCCAACTAGGGGTATGCTTGTGACATTTGGAGCATAATTCTTATCTCTGCTTTTAATTTTCCAAAGAGGTAATCATACCTATTGTGTTGTTATTGACATACTATATTTAAAATGATATATTTCACTTCACATTATTCTATGTGGAATATGTAGATGCTTATTCAAACTTTAAAATATGCTTTTTTTTAAGACATTGAGATTTTAGAAAATTTCAAGTTTCATATGTTTCTAGGATTTTAAGATATTTCAAATAGTTTAGTTTACCTAACATATGAGTCATTTAACTTTTATCTTTTGAGATAATATATTATATCATAGGGTATTCATCCCTTACCTCAAAAGGGTGCATATATAAAGGCATTTTCGAAAAAAAAAATCAAGATAACAACTAACTAAGATAATTTATCTAATTCCTTGATTAATTAGTGGATTGAACACTAGTGACTCCTAAAGAAGTGTTAAATATGTTTCAACACCTATAAAAAAATAGTTTCTCATGACTCCTATATAAGTATTAGATATGTTTCAACACCTATGCAACTTATTTTTAGGTCAAAATTCTAATTGATACCAAGTATATGTATTCATTCCTATGCTTTATTTACAAAATCAAAATCAAAGTTGAAAATAAAAATTAAAAAAATTACATATTAGAGCATTTGACTATCTATAATTTTTGTAATTTCTTTGAGGTATATCATATACATGACATGTATGTAATTTTAGATTGAGTGTGCTTGAATAACCCTTCATCCTTCCCTAAGTAAGCAAAGGTGTGTGTTCTAAATTATTTACATTTATATTTTGATTCATGGATTAATTTCACTCACATTCCCATGTTAAAGTGGGGGCACTATGTATATGCCTAAATGTGTCATAAGTCCGTTAGTCTCATTATAGTATCTCTAATTTAACTTATTTTTCAAACTAGAGCATTTTTACTTGTTTTTAGGATAATCCCAACTCCACATAGGTCTACACTTGGTCAACCGAACCTATAAATCACCTCAACACTTATCAATAACGTATACACTAACACACATGAACTATTATCATATGTTATCCATCCCTTCCTTGATAATATATCCTAAATATTAACTGTAACAAACCCATGCATTGTGTATAAGTTTGTCCCATTTAGTTGAGTGGGATATTTTTCACTTTGTTATTTATTATGTTCCTTTAACTTTGCCTTTATACATTTCCATATTTTTTTTATCATTCATAGGTTATTTTATATCAACCTGTATATACAAGGTCTTATCAAGCCATTTCAAAAAGCTACAAATTAGAGAGAAAAAGGGAGCTATACATATCAAAGGTCATGTATAGAGCTAAGTATCAAATTAAATGATTCATACTTATGATATCATTATATATTTATTTCTCATCATTAACCTTATGCTAAATGAGATTATTTTATTGCACGTAGTTGCATCAAAATACTCACTCAAGTTATTCCATCTACACACTCGTAAAACTATATGGAGGTCCGATATTGAGTGTGTGGGATACATAACTTTTTATGTTTCCTTGGTGGTTTCCCAAATTCATCACTTTTGTTTATTGTTTGAGTGTCAACATAGTTCAATAAGGATATTCATTTATTCTACAAATTTTACCTGATAGATAAGTGAAGGTACATGTGCAACATAAATATGACAATACATCGGTGATAGAAAGATCAAATTTTGAAACCCTATAAGGACATACATAACCATCATGGGACTATCACAGTTAGTTCTCTGCATGACATGCCTATATATTTCATGAGTTTTATAAGGTAACAATATATTTTTAGAATTTTAAATGTAGTTTAAATACAATTAGTAGAGTTAATCTATAGTCTCATATTTCTATAAAAATAAACATGTGTGATCATTCCTTATCCATTTTTCATTTACATTACTTGTTATATTTTGATTATGGAACATGTATTTTTTTCTCTTCATAGATTATTAGATATATATATAAATTCTATACTTTCATTAATGTATGCTTAGATATATTTGATTGCAATTAGTTAAATATTTTATTTTATATAAAACTAAAATTAAGGTAAACATAAATCAACATTTAAGCACTTGGTGAGGAGGCTCAACTAACCTTGTAAATTTCATATGCTCTCAATAAGGTGGATGAATTAGCCCATAAAATGGTTTTGAAACTATGTTTACATTTTTATCCTCATTCCTTTTTTGAAAATTTGGAGGATCATTAGCCTTAACTTTGAATATTAGCTTACCCTAATATTTTATGTTAATAGAGAAAAGGGGCTATACCCATATTTATGCACGTTATCCTTTAAATTTTTAATCTCAAAGTTATGAACCATATGAAAAGTATTCTTGAAATATTGGTAAGTGTTAAACAAAACTTTGTCTTTGAGTAGTAGAATTCAAATATTGTAGAAAATGCTTTCTAACTCATTACCATATATTTAGTGAGACAATTTTGTAAGTTTTTATTTTAAATCAAAGACATACTCACTAAAATTATCATTAGGTCCTTTTTTAACCTGATAAAGTTGATAAAAATGGACCTTTTTTCTAATGTTTATGGAAACATGAGCTAAGAAGATATCAGACAAATGATTAAATTTATGCATGAGGCCTAAAGGTAAGGTGTAAAACCAATCCAAGACATGGTCCTTAAGAATTATAAGAAAAAAGATTTTTCATTAATAGATCTTCATGGGAAAAAATCAAAGCATAAGAAAAATAAGGATATAGTTTGATGTGAAAGATCACCCTTACAATACTATAATTCAAATTTAGGCACTATAAAACTAGTATGTAAAGGTTCAATGAGGACCTCATGAACTAATAGTTTATGTAATATATCTTGAGAAGTGACCACATGACTTGGTTTTTTAGATCCTTGGGAAAGTTGCCTAATTTAATCTTACATGTCTTGAATAAATTTTTGAATGTATACATCCTTATATGTAGTGATGTGTACGATCCAACATATGATTAATATTTATAGGATTAGATGCTTTAATGTTTTGACCAATACCAAGACCAAAAAAAAATAATTTAAATCAATTTGAGATGGTATATTAGTAATAGTAGGTAAAAAAAATTATTATGCTACATAGGAATAGGTATATGAAACTAAGGAGAAGAGTAGTGATAGGTAATTCATAAAATTATTTAAGAAAGAATTGGGAGCACTAGTCTCACCACTTGATATATAATTAAATCGATTGATATGGGGATTATGAACTTTTAAAATATCTATGGTAACATTATCAAATGTATATTCTTTATCCAAATATTTATTTTAACTTAAGAAACATGGGTTCTAGAGATCTATGGATTTTATTAACTAACTTACTAAAGTAAGAAATTCTATGAACTTCTTTAGAATCTATATCATCAAAATCATTCGTATCACCAAAAGTATTATCTTCATTATCATGTTTATCATCATTTACATTATAATAAAAAAAATTATTATCAACAATAGAATTGGTAGGAGTATCATCATTAACATTAATCATTTTTTAATTTAAAATAAGCATAATATTTGAAAAATATTAATTTGAAACAAATCACATGTATTACCACGTAATCTAACACATCACCTAGTAGGGTTTGTAGATATAACATTTTTTAATTGGAATAAGATGAAAATATATATAAAAAAGAAGGAAGTTAAGGCCAATGATAAATTAATAGGGAATGCATCCTAATTTTAAAATTAGATCTAAAAGGTGGAAATCAAAGCATAGATAGATAGGTAAATAAAACCATAAGGTTGGATGATCAAATGAGTAGGTTCACCACAATATATTTTTTACTTATGGTTTAATAGAAAATAAGATATGTATAAATAATTAAAACTAAGGTATAATTATAATATAATATAATAATATAATAATAACAATCTATTTGATTCAGTGCCTAAAATATATATTAATGATATAAACAAATGATTGGATAAGAAATAGTAATGAAAGAGCCAAAAATAATACTAAAAATACACACCTAGATGTTGTGGCTAAAATTTTAAATTAGGAACATAGTTTATAACTAACACAATAGATTTTCCTAAAATATTAATATTATCAAGTGAATGGTCAGAATAAACTAAGAACTTATTGTCTCTGAGTCAAAACTAATAGGTGGCCACTTATGTCCTACATTGTTGATTTTGTCCTCTAGTAATTTCTAAACTGATTCATATAATAATGTTGATCTGGATTGTATATTTTATTCACTAAATTGATGGGCATAATTTTTTTTATTTTCTCATCCTTTGATATAAGTTTAGTCCTCAACAATGTATACATAAAATATTGTACAAGTTAGTTTCCCTAAGAAGCCTATGAGTTTTGGCTTCGTATATTTAATGCTTAAAATTTATAATGTATGCAGTTCTAGTGCTTGTTAGTTAATCACAACCCAAGGAGAGAAATTAATTCACCTCCTCTCCTTAGATAATCAAATGTAACTATATGCTTTGTTGTGACCTTATTTTTGTATAAGATGTGATGGCACAAGACTTATAATGTTGTTGATGTAATGTAGGCTCAATATGAAAACTCCTTTGATAAATGTGTGGAACTACTAATAAAGCATGATGATTGTGTACCCAAAAAATTGTTTTTAATAGATCCAGATAAAAGGATACTTATACTTTATAAATTAATAAGGTTATATTTTATAAATAGGGATCTATAGGACACTTTGAACATAGGTCAACCTATAAGATATTTATTGAGAAAAAACTACACCATGTTAACTTATTTTTCATCTTTATTTTACCTATGTAAAATGGTCTTCTGTACTAATTAAATATATAATCCTTAAATAGATTTGATAAATATTTAGTGATGAAAATATTATTTAATTAGTGGGCTCATCTCACTAGCTTAAATAAAAAGGTTGTGTATTAAAATTGATGATAGATAAAAGAAGAGAAGCTATGGATGTATAAACGAGTTAAAATATTTTTATTTTATTTAAAATGAGATCTCATAATAAAATATTTAATAAAATATTTTATATTTTAAAAAGAGCACCCATGGGTAGTAAAATAATTGTCCACTAAATATTTTATTTTAAAATATGTAAGCTAAGCTTCCTTTTATTTTTAAAATTCAAAGCTAAAGTTTTAATGGAAAAAAGCATTATGGGCTAAAGATTTTATAAGGAACCTACAACCACCAAAAATGTAGGAGCTCAATAGAGCATGGAAATAATGGAAGCATTTGTATTAAATTATATTTAACTTATAATACTTGGTAGCTAGGATTTTATTTCTTCTTCCTCTTCTTCTTCTCTATATATGTAATAATATTTTGTTAAAAAATATACTTATTCTTTGGATTTAATTGGATCCATGTTTTTATTTATGTATCATTTTATCCCCAACTTTTATTTTATTCAATATTTTTAGTTGTACCCTTGTACACAAAATAACAATTGTGTATATTTTATTATAATTGATAAACATTATTATGGCTCAAGCTTCTTCATTTTCTTCTTTAATCTATATCTCCATTTCCATATTTGTGGTAGATTTTACCTCTTTTTATTTGTTGTGTATTGTGCCAATATATTTTGGTCTACATATTTGATCTAGCTATGTATTATATTCAAATAGAGAGAATTAAATATGTTTTAGTGCATCACCTTATTTTTAGTTCTCATTTCTCATTTATCTTTTCTCAACAAGTTTTAGTATATGAATTATAATAGAGATGAATAAGCCTTCTTTGGAGGTTGTTCTATTTTCATATTCACACACTCATAAAACTTCCCATGTTTTCCACAAAGTGTGGGTAACATTTCAATCAAACACTTCTGCACGTCAATAGTTTTTAGCACACCTACTAGGCCCATAATTAAAATATTTTTCTTTGTCTTTAGTGTGAATAAGGTTTAACACATTAATTTAATATTTTGGTGAAAATCTCATATCTAATTTATTTTTGAATTAATTTCCCATCAACTAGAAACTCTAATATTTTTAAATATCTATTTAAATAGATATTTCCCCCTTTTATATTATTTGTTAAATGTTGAAATGAAAATAGTGACATGGCACATACAAGAGCTCTACATTTTCTATATTGTAATTATTATAGCCTAACAACAAAATTACATTCTAAAACTCTCTTAAATTAGTACCATATTCACAAGAGATGGAGTTTTCAACCCTTTAGACCACATTAAAGATTTGTAAAATAGATGTACTCCATCACATCATTGAGTTTGATGTAGCCCATGAGCTAATTTCATCTTCTATCAAAGGCAAAGCACAAGAATGGTTCTAAGTATTATCTCCATGGTCAATTTTAAGCTATAATGAATATGGAAGAGGACTAAACAATTAGTTGAAGGAGAATGTGGATGGTTCATCCTTGATAGTACATCTCAAATAACTCAAGAGAGCATACATGAAAACCATATCAAACTTAAATCTAAAGTTATAAATACATGGGAAATAATAGCCATAGAATTAGGGCATCTACCAAGTATGGTATTATTACATTACTTAAGATAATTGGGTTATAATATTTCCTTTATGATTCAATCCATAGGTTAAATGACTCTTTTTTAATCATATGACCTTTGTATTAGCTAATAGATATCTCATACAAGTTTGTCATTTTTTTCCAATGCATATAGTGCCTTTATTTCCTAATTTACTTTATGTCCTTTCTTCCCAAAACTTTCATTGAAAATTATAACATAAATACCAATCACCTTGATTCTATCCCATAAACCATAGCTCAATGGTTGAATGAGAATCCTTATAGAGTAATTTTACAAATATTTATTAGCCTCTAAAATCCAAATAGCTATTCAAAACCTCCAATAATAGATTAATATCCAAAGCACCCTAATGCCTTAATATTTAAATAATAAATATCTCCCACCCAAGTTGTTACTTATACCCTCTTCCACATTTCAGAAACAAGCCAAACATGCCTCATATTATGTAAATGTAGTCCCTTTTCTTGCCTCTATAGGCCAAAAAATGACAATAAATCAAAAAAATTGGAGAACCTAGCATATTTCCTTGTAGATAATGTTTTTTTTTTCAATTTGAATAATTATAAGGTAACCATAAAGAATATAATCTATGCACTAAAATAGAAACATTAGAGTTAGATAGTTATGAACAAGAGGAGTGTATTCTCCAAGAGCTTGAGGATAAGGTATACATTGTATCTCATATATGATTGAGTATATAAATATACCATTAATATTATAAGAGAGAGTTATCCATTGATATTTTTATTAAAAAGGGATATTTGAACAAGTTTATAACTACAATGGGTGATCATGAGATGAAACCTTATCAGGATTTGAAAAACTTGCATGGATATTGGCGCTTGAAGACCTTCTAGAGACTAAGAAGAAAAAATAACTAATTAAGAAAAAAGGAAATAAAGGATATATGAATGAACTACATTAACGAGGATTCATCCATAATTCCTTATTATTTTTATTACCTTGATGAATTTTTTCCATCTTACATTAACATAAATGCATTCTTTATTTTTAGATAATAATGTTCCATTTTTCAACACAACAAAGATTAATATTATCATGAATTATAAGGATTGGAAGGTGATAATAAAGGACCCTTGATTTTAGTCCAAAATGATCAATAAGAAGAATAAAATAAGCATAGTTATAATAACAAATAAGGAGAACCTAAATTTTGGGAATCATCTATGAGTTTATCCTTAAAGAATGGATGCCCCATAAGATCTAAAACATTTTAAAAATTCAACAAAGAGGAACCATCAATCATGCTCAGCTTGGAGCAATATAAAGAGACATAACATGTAGATTTTAAGAACAAACATCCATCAAATGAGAGAAGGAATGAAAAGTGTATACATTTTTAAGAGGAGGCTAATTTTACATAAGAAGGATCTAAAGGGCTCAAATTCTTTATTTTATTATTGTGGATAATTTTTACTAATATAAATCTAATAACATGGAATAGTTTCATTATAAAATGTATTTATTTATCCATTATCATAAATGGGTTTGTTTAGCTCAGCCTTAGTAGGATATTAGTTTAGGATTTTTTTAAGCTAATAGGATGCTTGACATCAAGTATATTCACTTTTAAGGCTTCTTCACCTTCTTCTTCTTCTTTTTTTTTTTGTTACACATGGAACGAACATTTTTATTTTAAATATAAGGATGGAAGTTGATAAAAATTAAATTTATTTTCCACCTCTTTTATTCCTTTTATTTGATGGAGAATAAGTAAAATATTGAATAACAAAGGTCAATAATAGTGTAAAAATCATCACTTACATATTTTATTTCCATTGTTGAGTATGATGCCAAAATTGGCACTAGAGTTATATTTTTATTATTACATTATTTAATTTATTTTTTTTAATTTAATAATTTTTATTAATTCATTATTATCCTAGGTTAGTTGTTTGGTCAATTTTGGACCATTTTTGGCAACCTTCTAAAAATAGCTAGAAGTGTCAGACAAAGTCCAATTCATTATAATTCATTGAATGTGTACTTAACTTATCCTCAATCATTATGCATTCATCCCAAATAGGTGGGGTGAAATTTATATTCTAATATAATTGATAATAAAGTTATTTTAAGAAAATTTACTATATTTAATTTAGTTGGGGTGCCTAGGTTGACTAGGATTTTTTTGTTTGAATGTTTTGACTTTACTATTGAAGAGGCTTCTTGCATGACGTCTAAATATTTATAGTGAATTAAAATTAATCTATTTGATAGTTTTTTAGTTCTCTCAGTTTATTTTCAGTTCACTTAGTGGTCTAGGAGTTTTATATTTATATTTTGACTTTTTGACTTTACTTGCATTGTAAGTTTCCTTACAATAAGCTCAAATTAGCTGTCCTTATTTAATAAAGTTACACACGATAAAGTATGGCACAATATTCCAATTGGATAATATTTTTTCATGTTGTATCTATGATATTATTTCATATATAATATAATTTGTATTATAAATCATATCTTTTCAAGTTTGAATATATTCAGTATAGTTTTTGGTCAAAATTTTCACTTATAACATATCTACTTTAATAGTTAATAATTATGGTACAATTTTTTTGATACATAGCTTCAATTTTTAAGAGATATAAAGATTATATTCACTCCATATACTCATTAAAATCCTTTAATTATTATTGAATCCATGTTTGGAAGGTTAAAAGAAAATTTAGTCCAATATCAAAAGAAACAATGGCTTTAATGAATTTGTATTCCATGAATATTCTTGTTTTCAAAGGTGACAACTTTGAGTATTGGAGAGATTAATTTAAAATAATTATTGTTTTGAAAATTAGTTTGGGAGACTATTATCCATAGGTAAACACATCTCAAAATTGGAATACCTTGACACAAAATTAGAAATGAAGAAAAAAAGGATGAAGAAAAAAGAGAGGCACAATCTTTTTTCTATCTTTAGAGTGACATAGACCCAAGAATTTATCCAAGAAATTCAAGATGAAAGAATGCTCATGAGACATGGAATACCTTATAAAATTCATATCAAGGATCCATTAAGTTAATATAAATAAAAATCCAAATCCTTAAAATGAATTTTGAGAATTTGAGAATGTCATATTCTAAAGGAACTAGGAGATTATTGCATACAGATAAATTATTTAGTTCATAGAATGAGAATTTATAGAGAAAATATATAAGATAGTGTTATAGTGAGAAATAGTTTAAGATATTTAATATAAATATGGATGCATATTTTGATCACTATTGAAGAGTGTAAATACATGGACACTATAAGTGTTAATGAGTTAGTAGGTTCTTTTTTGTGTCATGAAGACAAGATGAGACAATACACAAGATATCAAGAACAATAACTTGAAACCAAGGTAGAGGTTTCAAATGCCAAATAGAAAAATAAATATCAAAATAAAATTATTTATAAAAAATCAAATTCAAATGTAAAGTCTTAACTTAACTTCATAGATAAGAGTAATAAATACTTTACTTGTCATTACTGTAAAAATCCAAGACACATGATTAAATATTATAGGATATTAATAACAAAGAATGAAACTAATCAAGAGAGTGAAAATAAATATTTTCAATATGATAAAATTAATGTTAAATATGGATCATATTATTGTCTCAAATGTAATTTGAGAATAGAGGAATCAAATAATTGGTGGTTTCTTGATTCAAGGTGCTCAATTCACATGAAAAGTAAAAAAGATGGTTTCAACAAGCTAAATGACTCTTTAAAAATCTGAGATCAATTGAGAGATGAAAAGTCAATAAAATAGAAGAATTCACATCTCTACAAGTCAAGCTAAGGGTCAAAATAATTACGTTTAATTTTATTCAAATCTAAGTTGTAATCTTATAAGTGTTGGTCAATTAGTAGAAAAGTGTTTTAAACTTATTTTTGAAGATGGTGTTTGTTCTATTTTTTATAGGAGATATGGAAATAGATTGATTGGAAAATAATATGATGTTTCTATTAAAGATTAATATGTTGAAGTAAAATAAATTTTTTCTCAACCATTGATGATGTTAACATGTGCCATTAAATATATGGTCATATCAATTTTCAGAGATTACATATCCTTGACATGAAGGGTATGGTAAGGGATATTACCAAGATATAATTCAAGAATGATGATACATGCAAGTCATGTATTGCTTGGAAACATCATAAGGATTCCTTCCCTATCAAAAAATGGAGGGAAAGCACACCTTTGGAGTTGGTTCATTCATATTGATGTGGACTAATGTCTTGCATAAGTATTGGTAAGAATTTGTATTTTATTAATTTTTAGATGATGCTAAAAGGTTTATGTTATTTTATTTATCAAAATAAAAGAGTGGATTTTTTCATATTTTAAAACTTTCAAAGCTTTGGCTGAGAATGGATGTGGATAATCCATCAATTCCCTAAGAACAGATAGAAGAGGTGAATTTTATTCTAATGAATTTAAAGATTTTTATGATTCACATGGAATCAAAACATAATTAAGAATAATGTCTTGGAAATGTGGTTTTTGGATATAAAAAATAATAAATATAGTCTACATCATTAACATAAGACCTACAATGGTAATCAAAGTTAAGACACCCTATGAAGCTTGATTTGTAAAAAAACCAATTATTGCTCATCTAAATGCCATGACTTTGTCAGTTGGAATCATTCATATAACCAAATTATTAAGATCCAATTATGTGTTTTATTGGTCATCAGTCAGAGCTAGACCCATATTTATTATATAAATTTAATGATCTACACACACACACACACACACACACACACACACACACACACACACACACACACACACACACACACACACACACACACACACACAGTGTGTGTGTGTGTGTGTGTGTGTGTGTGTGTGTGTGTGTGTGTGTGTGTGTGTGTGTGTGTGTGTGTGTGTGTGTGTGTGTGTGTGTGTGTGTGTGTGTGTGTGTGTGTGTGTAAAATCTAGGTGGGCCATTGAGTTGTTTGATTAAACTTGCTAAAACTAATTATTAGAGCTTGTAAGCTTAAATTGATGCCTTGGCATGAACTTATAAAAGGAATTTTTTTAATTGATTAATGACTTGGAATATTGCATTGAAATTTAAAGGCATTAGAATTATGTGTAAAGGACTTTGTGTTGAGTGTCAAAGTCACGATACTTTGGCCATTTAAAAGACTGTGTAAACATGAGAAACACCTATGTATGCAAGCTTTTTAAATGATTGATAATTTTATTATTTAATGGTAAAGTGACCAATGTCTAAGCCATGAACTCCATAAATTAAATATTGTTTCAGGACCACTAATGGTCACAAATCATATGGGGGGATGAAGGGTGTTTGTTGAATGCCTATGGGGAACTCAAGTATAAATAAAGGAAAACATTGTAGTTCCCCCTCAATTCATGATCACTCTTGAGATTCATCATATAATTTGATTAGGAAATAATTAGTAAATGTATGTAGGAAACTATGTTTCCTCTTTAACGTGAGATTGAAGGTTGGGCATAACTTTATTTTTATTTTATTTTTTTATTAACCATCGATTTTAGAATTGTTATCATTATGGCTAGGGTTCGTGGGATAACATTTACTTGGGCCATCATTTTGGTCATTGACTTCATAGAAAATAGGAAGAGAGATGGGTGAGGAGAGTATGGCATAGGGTTTCAACCCTATATCTTTGGGCTGCCATGATAGGGAAGTAAGAACAAAAAGAAGGAGAGGAAGAAGATGGTTGGTGATGGAGAGATGGATTAAAATGAACATAATGATATAGATCTAGTTGTAGGGTGTTAGAGGCTAAATCACTACTAATGATATGAATGGGATATGGTGCCACTTTCGAAAGACCAAAATTAAAACTCTGCATCTATATAATTTTTAGGCATGTGAATCCTCCTTCCAAGTTTAAATTCTATCTTTTAAATTTTATGATAATAATTTCAAGTTTATAAAAACCTTGTTGTGTATATTCTCAGGTGAATATTTTATGATTCCCACATGAGCCTATATCATGACCAAGCAACATTATTTATTTGAATAATAGTATTTATTTTAGAATATTTTTTTATTTTATTATTAAGGAATAAATATCATATTATGATTTTACTTAGATAGTTATGTTCTGATAATTGTACAAAATTTTATTCTTATAAAATTTTGGAGGACAATTTAAGTTTTTGTGATTTTAGAGAAATGGACAAAACATTGCATGTCTATGGTGAAGTCAAGAGACTTCATCATGCACCCATAACATGGTTAGATCGATCTTAAAAATTGATTTATTACCCTTTATGCTATGTTGTTTATTTAATTTGTGTATATTGCATAAAACCTCTTTGACAAGGGTGAATTGACTTGGTTTTGGGTAAGGATATATATACTTAAAACATTATCAAGCATACATTCCAATCTACTAATATAAACCCCTATTTGGATGAACCATTCTTGACTAGTTTTAGTTATGCACCAAAAGGGATTCCATTGTTGTAATTGTATACATTTATTTATACATAAACTAGTTTTTATTTTTATAAAATTCTTTTAGTTAATAAAATGACCCCTGCTTATTTTGGTTTTGTTTTTGGATATTATGCCTTTTGATTTCCTTTTACATAGGAGTGCCATGGATTTGATTGGTGGTGTTATTTGTGGAAGTTTTTGTGACTTCCTATTGGTTTGACCCTACATGATTTAACTTATGCATTATTATTTTTGATGCTCATAGTTGGATGTATTGTATACTTTTATTTCTTTGGAATCACATTGAATTTTTTTCAACAATCTATTTGAAAGTAAGATCTAAAACAATAATTTTGATTGTCTTGTTGTGAAAGATTTTTTTCTTGGTTGGTTACCTCTTTGTAGATGCTAGAGATTGTTTATCTATGAATAAATTTTTGTACAAAATAATAAATTGATATAGTATGATTGGATCAATGTATTTAAATTATTTTCATTAATTTTTATTCATACAATTAAATTATTTAGAAAGAGAAACATACACCTAAATTATTAAGAAAGAGAAAGTAGATTGATTTTATTATGTTGGAAACTAGCACTATGAGGTGTTCGCATGAGTTAATCAGTCTTTATATGATTTGCAATGCATTCTTTGTAATAAGTATTCATATTCCATATGTAGGTATCTATATTTATTTTTGACCTAGATGGTTTCACTCATTGTGGTAAAATGAATGGATTGAATCTAATAGACTAGTCATGATTAGATGAGAGTTGGAGTACTCTTAACTATTGTAGACCATCCTATGCTTGTTATGTGCATTGTTAATCTTATCTTAAAATAATTATTTGGGGTGTGTGTGTGTGTGTGTGTGTGTGTGTGTCTGTGTGTGTGTGTGTGTGTGTGTGTGTGTGTGTGTGTGTGTGTGTGTGTGTGTGTGTGTGTGTGTGTGTGTGTGTGTGTGTGTGTGTGTGTGTGTGTGTGTGTGTGTGTGTGTGTGTGTGTGTGTGTGTGTGTGTGTGTGTGTGTGTGTGTGTGTGTGTGTGCGCACGTGCGCGCGCACGTGTGTGTTAATTTTTCCTTAAGGATTTATATAATAGCTCATTGTTGATTTTATCTTTTTTAAAAAGATAGATGTAGCAGTAGGTATTATGGGTTGCCAAAAGTATTTTATGTGGAATTAAGTTTGTATGATTACATTTATTTTGTTGAAATTGACTTATAAAAATAGATTTTAAATTTTAAAATGTTTAGTTGGAAGGAAAATCACATTTCCATATTTATGTTGACACATTATTTACACCCTTTCAATGCAGGGATTATAATTCCATTGGATCTTTCCATATTTCATTGGTTTTTAAATTATTTTTATCACTTGTTGAAGTGTTGTGTTCATCATTGATAACTAAGGTGGAATTTGGGATGATAAAACTGATTGTTGACCTTATTATAATGCATTTTTTAGTGTAGTTGATATAATTCTTAGAAGAAGCCTTGCTCTAAAAAATGTATAGTATTTTAGCACAATGTTTCTTGGTGAATACACCTTCAAGATTGTATATAATTATATGTTAAAATTATCAACCTTTGAGGGTTGTTGGAAACATCATATCCAACTTTTTTTTATAATATTAAGACTCCATGGTGTATTGTTTTATAGGCAACAAATTTTATATTCATCAATATTTTGTTTTGAACATATAAATGGCATCCTTATATTAAGGATTGATTATGTTATATTACAATTCTATATTGGAGTTATTCCACTTTGAGCATGTATATAGTTTAGTTCATTAAAAATATCCTTGTTTTGAGGATGGATATCCTAGTGGTTGGGTAAATAAAGACAATGTTAGCCATGGCTAAAATTATATACATATGTTAATAATACCTAGCTAGCTTCCAACTATTTAATTATGTTATGTGAGATGATTATGTTATTATCTTTTCTATTGGTTAGTTTTGAGGTGTTATATATTAACATTTTTTATCTTATGAACACTTATTACTTAAGTAATTAAGTTTAGATATTATTTTTGTATATGTCTATATATTCATGTTGTTAACTAGGCCAACCATTCTAGCAAGTACTAGAAAATTATGATGTAAACATGCTACGTTATGGTTTTGAGGGAAAATTGTTAATTAAGACAATTTATAGATGTTAACTTTTACATATTAATTAAGGATCATGTTAATTTATATCTTGATTACATGATACTACCTTGTTAATATTGAATGATAATAAAAACATAGCCTATTTTGGTAGTGCAAATGTCAATAATTAGTTAATTGGTAAATTAATTAATCAATCATTATTTACTTATAAATATATGAATTCATCCATTATCTAATGGTTTTTAGCATGAATAAGGGTTGAATTTTGAAAGTACAATGGAATACTATTTTGGCAAATTTCTACTGGAATGTATAGATTGACCATGTGCAATTAATTTATGACATTATAGCTGGCCTATTTCTTGAAGTTGCCATTGTCCTAATGGCTTAAATTGACATTATATTACATCATTATTCTATTGACTAAACCATTCTTTTGTCCTTATTTTAAGGGGTTGAATTGTACCATTAATGCAAAGACCTTAAGGTTAGGGGATCTATTTACACAACCCCAACTTGGTATCACTATTAATGATGGTTCATCTTATCAATTGGTGATTATATTAAATCAGGTAATAATCCCAATGGATGAGTCCTTGTTATGTAGAAATATAGTTAAGGATGTTGTTCCCATTTTAGCATGTGCATTTTTGCATGATAAAAGATAAATGTTCATGTTAGTTAAAGGTATTTGGTTATCTAATATCCATATTAAATATTGTAAGATTGGCATAAGCCAAAGCTTGGCTTGATGGTACCATTGGTTATACTCCTAAGACCTATTATACATGTTATTATACCTCCTTTCCATCTAAATTGTATAATTAATAATATCTAGTATGATGACTCATTATTATGATAAATCTTACTTGGGTCAGTAAAATTGTTTAAGGATACCCAAGGGCTTGAGAAAACCTTCTTTCCTCATGAGTTGCCAAGTTGTAACCATATATGGTTATCAGATGCTTATATTGTTTTGAGGATCCCTAGGTGATATGATGGGGAAACTAATTACCTTCTAAGGTTTGAAAGTTATTAGTGTGGGGCTACAAAATAATACCCCTCAAATTGTGTATCATCCTTTAGGCAACCCCTTTCTATATGGAATCCTTTAGAGATGGTCATCCTTACATAAGCATCTTATTAACCCAATATATTTATAGGTTGTCAACTCATTTGGTGTATTACCATGATGATTGCATCATGTATGGTAAGATTATGTAGTGGGTTCTACACACAGTTCTATTGTGTACTTTGTTAGCAATTCCCAATTTTTTTTGGGTTGTTTCATTTGGTATCAGATCTTATGCTATGATTATTATGAAGATTAATGTTTATTTTCTCTCACTCATTAGAAGTCAAGATAAATTCCAATTCAATTTACAACTAAATTAAGTTGTACTTGATGTTGTATTTCTACCAAATACTACTCCAAGTGAGGTTTGAAAATGACAATATGCCTAGAAGGTTATCTTGTATTTCATAAATCAAGGATAGATTCAAATTAGATGGTGCTCATGTTGAGAAACTCTGAGGCTTGGGTGGACTAATAAGAAGGAAGGAGTCCACATTAGGGATATAACAACATGAGAAGCCATTCAAGGCATGATTGGAAATAGGAACATGTGCTTAGTAATATTAAGAATGTTTCCTAGAGATTTACCCAATCTGAGGTGGGTTATACAAATGGAAATAGGATATAAGTAAGAGTGTTGATTGTGGTTGACTAAGCATCAAGAAAATCATTATATTTCCACCACCTAATTATTTTTGCATAAAATCTTATGTTGTAACTAATGTATGAATGTGTACACACATGAGTATATCAACCTACAAGTTATGATAGATAATGTGATTGAGTGGGTATTGTTGTATAACACTAGGATGATGGAAATATGAATTTATCTGATGGTAATTTCTCTCTACCTTTACCTTAGTTGGGTTGACCCTCCCTAATTTCAATTACATTTGAGAAATTCTGACTTTTTGACCATTAGCTTGTATGGGTAGGTTAATGGGAGATAAGAGGTAAAGGATTCACTCTTAGAAAAAAGGGAAATAGTGTTTGGTATATTTTTATGGGTTGTAATGTCAAGCCATCACTAGGCATTTAAAATATTATGATCCGGGAAAGACCAAGGGTTTAACTCTAACTTGGAGGGCTATATTGGATATAAGGAGTTAGTCTACTAGATTGGATATGAGGAGTTAGTCTACTTGAGTAAATCAGTTGAGCTTGTATTTTTTACTTGTTGGAGAAATGTATTGGGCTTTTGAGGAGTTGCAGAGCATGAATGGTGGTGATAACCATTGCTATCCTCATAGGTAAGACTAGTTTAGTTTATTATTTAGTGAACTAAATATCTAATTTTGTTGTTGAAAATATTTCAATGATACAATTAAGGAACTAGCATGCCTCTTATAAGTTGCATGGTTGTAAGTGGAGTAATAATGCCTCCATGGGTTGAAGATGATTCTGGTTGGGCAAGGTTATTCCAAGGAATTTTACCTTTGGGGGTCCATCATGGTAAATATTGGTAAGGGTATGTTGAACTATTGTATGCATACAACTTATTTTTTTCATATTATTATATTTACATCAATTTGGTTGAATGTTGTGTGCCATGCTAGACATCTAAAACATAAATAGCCTTGCAAGGCATTGTTATATCCTCTATCATTTAGTGTAAACATCAAATGGATGCTCCTTCTTTTTCTCATCTTATTAGCACTAATTATGGATAAACTAAATTTATATAGTTGTAATTTATTGATATTTGGGGTAAGCAATCATAAATTTTTTGTTTGGCTTGTGTGTTGCTACACCTAATTAGTTACAACAAATAAAATAATTTTTAAGTATTTTGGTTAATGCTTAAGAACATTGTTTTGTTCTAAGTAATGGACTTATAATTTAAGTTTGGACAAGGCTTCAGGTTGGAAACTCAGATATGGTTGGTTGAATTACAACCATTATAACCTAAAAGTGAATAAGTATTATGCATCATAATATTAAGATGCTAAAATTATATGTATTCAACTAAATTTAAGATTATTTTTTAATGAAAAATTGGCTCTTCAAGTTGAATGAAGAAGCTTGTGGTTTCATCACTTAAAAAGGCTAGAAGCTATTGAGTGTGTGGATATGTTTGATTTCATGATGTTATTTTGATCATGGATATGTTTTAATCCCAATGATGCCCCTGGTTATATTTCATGTCTATGTGGATGATTATCTAATTTTTGGGTTGAGTTTTGGCATCCATGAGGATGTTATGGTGATCATGGATATGTATTTCACATCTATGAGGATGTCGTTTATGATTGCATCTACATTTATGGTTGTGAAAACTATAATTTGTATGATGATGATGTGATATTCACCTAGAGCCTTGACTAAGTCATCCTTTCCTAGGAATTATGTTGCATTAAAGTAAGCATCACTAGTCAACCTTTAACTTGTTAATGCAATTCAATTAGAAGGATAGTCATAAAGCTTATTGTCAGAATCATGAAACCCTATTTGGTGATCATTGATAGCTTGTATGGGTAGGCCATCTTATGATGATTGAGGTATAATCTCAAGGGGTTCAAGGATGTAGCTTAATCCCAGAGGGCCTAATGGTTGAATATGGACTACTTGATTGGGTAAGTGAGGAGGTTTTATGGATCTCTTCTTTTTAATAGGTAGAATGAGCCATCTAATCCATGAGGCATGAACCTTTTTGGTAACTTTATGAAACTCATGGATATATACTTATGGGCTATGTTAAAACACACCCTTCATTGAAAGGTGTTGATGAATTTGATATCTTTGAAACTACGTAAGATGTTATATGTTAGATATTTATGTCATCTTGGATGACATTTGGATGCCGAGTAGACCAATGAGGACTATGGACCCTTGTGCATCATTTACCATTGCATTTAAATAGTATGATTTGAAAATGCCTTATCAAAATTTACCAAACCTCTAGACCCAACTATGTGTCATTGTATTGTGTTTTCCTTTAGTTCATGTAAAATTGTTGTATATGTGTAAACATTTTACATTTTGTTGATTATATTAATCATGTAAACTTGCAACTTCTTTGTTTGGTGATAATCCAATTAGTTTTTGAACCTCCATATTATAGTCCCCTTGATATCAGTATTGTTTATTAATATGATTTGATGATGTGATGTGATCCTGAACCACCTTGTGATGTAGTTTTTCTTCCTTAACTGAAAATCTACCAAGGTATAGTGAATGTGTTATTTAGTGTGATCCCACATCGCTGCTCTAGAAATGAAATTTAATACAAGTATGAGGTTTAGGGTAAATATAACACTATCTATGATGATTAGACTAGGTATAAGCTAGGTACTAGAGTCTCATGTAGGTTGCAATCCACTTCTCCCCTTTGCATGAAGTAGCCACCTGATTCATTCAAGTTGTATACATGAGTACCATAGAATGGATGTGGTATTTTCATGCATAATGGTCACCTCTTAGATTGAGTTTTCCTTTAAATTCCTAGTTGAGGTTGAAAAAATAACCTTCTAAAATTTAGTTATGTAGCCTTGTAAAAAGCACTATTTAGTCCTAGAAATTGGACTTGTATGAAAAATCAACAAGACTAAACTTGTTGAAATACAAACACACATTGAATTATAAAGTCAAGTATGTTATGAATGAGGTAATGGTTGAGTTACCTAAAAAATAATATTCTATAATGAATGTTCTAATTAAAGACATGTGTTGACTAGTAAGTACAACCATGTTATTTGAAAGGTATTCTTTCTATATACCTAAAATAATTATTATTATGAAATGAATATTAATGTTTTGTTTAAGCATGGCTAGAATGCATGTTGATTTTATGTTCAAGAGAAGTAGTGTAATGTCTTCATTAGAAATATTTTTAAATTTTATGTACTTTGTTATGCTACCATAAGGTATGTTCAGTGAGATGATGGGATTATAATCCCTATAACCATCATGTGAGCTTACAAATTTATGGAGAACATACTAAAAACCTAGGGGTTACATGTAAATGCTTATGGATTATTTGATGTTCAGTGTCATTTGTACAAGACATTGAACTAACCCACAAATGGTGAATGGTAAAAGGAAAGTAACCATGGATTAATATATCTATATTCTTGTTGACATTCTATGATGAATGTTACCAAGAAGAGATGCATGCACAACACATGATGTGGGGACCATAGTAGTATGGTTGATATTATGATTTTCATTCTAGAATGAATGAAATAAGTTATGAATGTAGCATACTTTAAGTGGTGGTAATACCATGTATCTATATGATTGTGGCATTGCTTCATATTTTATGGAAACAATATAAAATTTATGAGTCTATATATATATATATATATATATATATATATATATATATAACTTTAAAATGTTATGGGAAGACCACCTCAAATCCAAGAATTTTTTGAAAATATATTGGATTACAATTTTATCAACTGTTGTTATGAAGTTACAGTTTTATATGTTAATATTTACTCATTTTGAGAGGAAGGTTTAGTTGAAAGTCATTTTGCTATCAAAATATGTTTATGAGTTCATAACTTCGATGAAATTCTTGAATATTTTGTTTTGTTTGAGCTAACAACTATGATTTTATGGTTTGAAGAGTACTGAAAACTCTTTTGTTGTTAAATATTGAAGTGTTTATGGTAATGGTAGCTTAGAATGCATACTTTGACATGGATTAATCATTTTTCTAGATACATAGGTGGCTAGAAATTAGGTGATGATCAATGGTCCTACATTAAAAAAATAGTTCACTGATAATTTTGTCAAGGTATGGAAAGATTAAGCTAAAATAATTTATTTCTATAAGTGTTAATATTTTTCTAAGTGAAACTATGGTCTTTTGAGGCTCAAAAAACAAGATTTATATGTTTTCTAAGTTGAATTTTTCATTTTTTTATGGATGGAAATGGGTACATGAAATACCTCATATTTATCACCTTGGATTTATAAATAAAATCAAGCCAATAGGGGGGAATTTTATATCCTATTTAAAATGTAGGGCATGGTTGTCCTAGAGGTATCATATGAAATTCAACAAGGTAAGGCTATGTATTTTATTCATGATATGAGTTTGATAAATATACTTGTTATACTAAGAAGGTAAGTGTATGACAATATTTATTATTTTGTTAATATACTATGCAAGTATGCAGTGGTCATGAATTTTATTTTAGATAATAATTACTAAAGTTTAGCAATCTAGTTATTTCTATTCATGAGCTATCTATTGATTCTTGTAATGTGCAAGCATTTTGTGAAAAGAGTGATAAAGTCTCTTTTTAGTTTAAAATTATTCTTGTTTATTAAATTATTTTTGGGATAAATCCTCTTTAAGGAGGGGAGGGTGTCACGACTCTATTAGTTGGTAGCATTCATATAATCAAATTGTTAAGATCCAGCTATATGTTTTGTTGGTCATCAGTTAGAGTTAGACCAATATTTCTTAGATGAATTTAATGATACATATATAGATACATACATACATACATACATGTGTATATTTTTATAAACTCTAGGTGGTTCATCGAGTTATTTTCTTAAGATTGCTTAAACAAATTATTAGAGCTTGTAAGCTTAAATTGATGCCTTGGCATGAACTTATAATACGATTTTTTAAATTAATTAATGACCTAGTGTATTGTATTGAAATTTAAATTCATTGGCATTATGTTTAAATGACTTTGTGTTGAGTGTTGAAGTCATGGCACTTTGGCCATTTAGAAGGCCATATAAACTTTTGAGGAGTGACATCTATATATGTAAGATATTTAAATGATTGATAATTTTATTACTTAATAGTAAAGCATCCAATGCCTAGGCCATGAACTCCATGAATTAAAGATGGTTTTTGGACCATGTAATGGTCATGGGTTTTGTGGTGGTAAAGGTTATTCATTGAATGCCTATGTGAGAACTCAAGTAAAAATAAAGGAAAACATTGTAATTCCCCCTTAATCCATGGTCAATGTTGGGATTCATCATATACTCTGGTTGGGGAAATAATTATTAAATATATGTAGGAAACTATGCCTCCTCTTTAACATGAGATTAAAGGTTGGGTGTAACTTTATTTTTATTTTATTTTTTCTTAATTGCAAACTTTAGCATTTTTGTCATTATGGCTAGGGTTCATGGGATAAAGTTTTCTTGGGCCATCATTTTGGCTATTAAATTCATATATAATAGGAAAAGAGACAGGGGCAAGGATAGTATGGCATAGGGTTTCAATCCTACATTTTTTAGTTGCCATGCTGGGCAAGTAGGAATAGAAAGAAGGAGAGGAAGAAGATGGTCAATGATGGAGAGAAGGAATAAAACGAACAACAAAAAGATATTGAGATGGATGTAGGGTGTTAGAGGCTGAGGTGCTACTACTATTGTGGATAGGATATGGCACCATTTTGGAAAGACCAAAATCAAAACCCTACATCTATATAATTTTTAGGCATGTGAATCCTCCTTCCAAATTTAAATTATGTCTTTCAAATTTTATGATAATATTTACAAGTTTATAAAAACCCTATTAGGTATATTCTCAGGTGAGAATATTTTATGATTATGACATGAGCCTATAACATGGACTATAAATAGTAAAGATATGAATAATAGTATTTGTTTTAAATTATTTTATTATTATATTATTAAAGAATAAATCTCATATTATGCTTTTGCTTAGCTAGTTATGTTCTGATAATTGTATGAAATTTTGCTCTTGTGAAATTTTGGAGGATGGTTTAAGTTTTTGTGATTTTAGATAAATAAAAAAAATGTTATAAGTCTATGTTGAATTCAAGATACTTGGACCCATAACATGGTCATATTGATCTTAAAAATTGATGTATTCCCCTTTGTGTTTTGTTAGTTATTTGATTTATATGTATTTCTAGGTTTTGGTTTCAAATATAAATTATAGATTGTAATTATTTATTGTAAACCTATTTGACAAGGGTGAATTGATTGGTTTTGGGTAAGCATATGTATGCTTAAAACCATATTGGGAAGGGCATTCCAATCTCCTAATATAAACCCCTAGTTATGTGAACCATTCCTAACTAGTTTTAGTTATGCACCAAAAGGATTTCAATTGTTATAATTATATACATATATGTATACATCAAACTAGTTTTTATTTTTTTAAACTTCTTTCAGTT